>PVLD010000680.1:0-256341 GCA_004027595.1 Dinomys branickii
ATTTGCATGTCTGTATATGGGTCCATACATCTACAATTCGAAGATATCAATGGATAAAACAACAACTACTGTTGAGACCATATCACCTTGTCTATAGATTAGTTGTGATTGTACTATTTTCTATGATAATGGGTGTCTGTTTGTCAATATGTTTTTGTACTTTTATGTTTCTAAAATAAAAAAAAAAATTACCAAAGTTGAACCAGGAAGATATAAAAATCCTGAACAACCCAATATCAATTAATGAGATTGAGTATGTTATTAAATACTTACCAACAAAGAAAAGTCCAGTCCCTGATGGATTCACAGTAGAATTTTATAAAACCTTCAGTGAAGAATTAATGCCAACACATGTCAAACTCTTCAATGAAATTGAAAAGGAAGCAATTCTCCCTAACTCATTTCTGTAGGCAAGTACTATACTGATACCAAATCCAGAGAAGACCCAAACAAAAAAGAGAACTATAGGCCAATCTCCTTAAAGAACATAGATACAACGATAATCAATAAAGTACTAGCAAATAGAATGCAGTGAATCATAAGGAAAATTATACACCATGACCAGGCTGGATTAATTCCAGGAATACAGGGATGGTTCAATATTTGCAAATCAATTAATGTAATATACCATCCCAATAGAGCCAAAGACAAAAACCACATGATCATCTCAATAGATGCAGAAAAAGCTTTCGATAAAGCCCAACATGCATTCATGTTAAAAACCCTAGAAAAAATAGGAATAGATGGACTTTGCCTCAATCTGATTAAAGCTATCTATGACAAACCAATAGCCAACATACTAAATGGGCAAAAACTGAAAGCTTTCACTTTAAATTCAGGAGCAAGACAAGGATGTCCACTGTCACCACTGCTATTCAACATAGTTCTGGAAGCATTAGCCAGAACAATTCGACAAGAGGGAGAAATAAAAGGAATAAGGATAGGAAAGGAAGAAGTAAAACTATCACTATTTGCAGATGACAGGATACTTTACATGGAAGACCCCAACAACTCCACAAGAAGACTTCTGGAATTAATTGATAAATTCAGCAGTGTAGCTGGATACAAAGTCAACACCCCAAAATCAATATCATTCCTATACACAAACAACAAACAGACTGAGAAAGAAATGAAGGAAACCATATCTTTCACAATAGCATCCAAAAAATTGAAATATTTACAATCAATCTAACAAAAGAAGCAAAAGATCTATTCTATGAAAATTATAGAACTCTAAAAACAGAGATTGAAAGGATTCTGATAAGTGGAGAAGCATTCCCTGCTCATGGATAGGAAGAACCAACATTGTGAAAATGGCCATACTACCCAAATTGTTGTACAAATTAAGTACAATTCCCATTAAACTTCCATTAGTATACCTCAAAGATCTAAAAAAAAAAAAAAATGCGTTAAATTCATCTGGAACCAGAAAAGACCCAGAACAGCAAAAGCAATCCTGGGCACCAAGGACAAGTCAGGTGGAATCACAATCCCTGACCTGAAATTATACTACAAAGCTATGGTAATAAAATCAACCTGATAATGGCTAAAAAGCAGACCTGAGAAACAATGGAACAGACTGGAAGATGCAGCCAAAACCACAAACACACTCAGCCACCTAGTATTTGACCAAGGGGCTAAAAAAGCTCACTGGAAGAAAGATAACCTCTTTAATAAATGGTGCTGGAAAAATTGGCTTTCCTCTCGCCAAAGACTGAAAATAGACACAAGTCTATCACCATGCACCACACTCAAGTCAAAATCGATCACAAATCTCAATATTAAAACAGAAACACTAAATCTATTGGAAGAGAATGTAGGTAAAACTCTTGAAGATGTAGGAGTAGGCAGAGAGTTCATGAGCAAAAATCAAACTGCAAGGGAAACACTTCAAAGAATCAATAACTGGGGCCTCATCTTACTGACAACTTTTGCACATCTAAGGAAACCACCAGCAATCTAAAAAGAAAACCCACAAATTGGGCAAAGGTCTTCTATCTAGAACATACAAAGAATAAAAAATATGAACCTGTCCAAATTCAAAGACCCAGATTGGGCATCCAGAAATGGGCATCTGAGATGAATACACACTTCTCAGATAAAGAAATACAAATGGCAAATAAATATTTGAGGAAATGTTCGACATCATCTGTCATTTGAGAAATGCAAATAAACACAACATTAAGATTTCATCTCACCCCGGTACGATTGGTCAGCATTAAGAAATCAATCAATAACAAATGCTGGTGAGGCTGTGGAGAAATAGGAACTCTTCTGCACTGCTGGTGGGAATATAGACTGGTGAAACCACTGTGGAGAGCAGTTTGGAGATTCCTCAGCAAACTATGTCTAGAGGTCCCATTCACCCCAGCTATTCCCCTTCTGGGTATTTTTCCAGAAGATCTGAAAACATCATGTCACCACGATATATGTGCATCCATGTTTATAGAAGTGCCATTTGTAATAGCTAAATCATGGAAGCAAACCCAAATGTCCATCCACAGAGGACTGGATAAAAAAAAACTGTGGTATTTTTACATAATGAACTATCACTCAGTTATAAAGAAAGACGAACTTGAGGCTTTTATAGGCAAATGGTCACAATTAGAGACCGCACTCATCAGTGAAATAAATCAGATGTGCATGTTCAAACAGCGTATTGTATCATTAGTATAGAACCTGAAAGTGGGGATATACATTAAAAGGTAGGAAAGGAAACTGCTCAAAAGTAAAGAGCGACTGGAATGAGGGGAAGGAGAAAAGGAAGAAAGGGATTTCTATATATGTATGTATGTATATGCAGGATGGCTAACATGGTTGCACTATTGTCTTATGTCCCTTTATTGTAAGGAACAGTCATTGATTAGTTGTTTGATTAATCTTGTATGGCCATATGCGTTACCCTGAACATACACTCTGAAGTTATCAATATGTAATACAACAACCACTGTTAATTACCTGTCACCTTATCTGTAATTCAGTTTTTGTACTGTTCTTGTGCTACTTTGTGTCTGTTTGCTAATGTTCTCATTCTTTTACTTAAAAAAAAAAAAAGAGAGAATAAACTGGGAAAATGCCTTAGTAGGCAATGTCACTCTGTCTTTGCTTGGTGGACAGCACCTCCAGGTTAGGACAGCTTCGTGAAAGCAATACAGAATGGTCTACCTATAAAAACGCTTTCTATCTTTTTGTCCTACTTTGGAACAGGGTAAGATCAAGGGACAATACATAAGCAAAACTTATTTTCAAGAGAAGATAGTACTTAGCAGAAGCGTTTGGATCAGTACTTTATTCAATTGTAGGTGCTCAGTGTGTTGAGTACAGGATACTCTAAAACACAGACTTTTCTAAGTCTTTGGGATCTAAGTCCAAGACAGTATTCAGTAGTGCAGGTCAACCGTTGGATAGAGATGCCTGGCTGCAAGAGAGAGACTTAGCCCTTCCCCCTAACTGCTCACACCAAACATAATCCCTAGTGCCCGATTGCTCTCCCATTCATGCGCACAGAAGCTTGTTACCAGTTTTGGCAGCCCCCTTTAAGTCAGTTGAAGCTACCAAATGCCCCTGGTATTGGTAACATGAATTGGTTAAATTGCAGAGGCTTAAAGTGATCAGATATCTGCATATGTGCAGAGAAAAAGGATTATTCTGTAACCAAATTAGACATTTTTGTTTAAGAAGTATTTGTTTACTGGAGACCTGCTTCTCATCCCAAAGGAAGCTAATAACACACTATAATGAGAATGACAAAAATTAGTCTGGGGTTTATTTCTTTATTCTTGAAATTCACTATAAAATAGTATATTTAAATGATTGCCATTTAAGGTATACTTTTTCATACTTTTGTGATTCAGTCCTTGTCAATTTTATGCAGCTGCACTTCGCTGAAATGTTTCCTCAGCAATGAATACCTACAGAACATTCACTCATGACGTGCTGATACTGAATGGAATCTCAGGCCCTCTTGTGTTGACCGTCTTCTAACCGAAGAATCTCGGACCAAGGGGAAGGCAGTGCATTTAGCCTCCTCCCATTTCAGTGACAGCAGAGTCACATCCTGTCTACTCTCCAGGCTAAGTAAGATATTACAGTGGGGTATTTAAGTGGCAGGAAGTGATAAAGGAATAGATCAATTATAACATTGAAATGTTCGATAACATTGGCTTGTAATTATGAGAAAAGCTGCCTAGTTCTTTAGTTAGTAATATGACGTGGAAACCCACAAACCTAGCTGGACAGGGAGAAAAACTGAGAAGTTGGTGGTTGTACAGAATAAATATATTAAGCTAGCTAACTTGTACTTAAGATAATACTACATTTTTATTTCTTACTTTCTTAATCACATTTGGATACATTTCTTATTATTCTGCTTTCCTCCAAATATGATAATGCATTT
This sequence comes from Dinomys branickii, assembly GCA_004027595.1. Taxonomy (NCBI): domain Eukaryota; kingdom Metazoa; phylum Chordata; class Mammalia; order Rodentia; family Dinomyidae; genus Dinomys; species Dinomys branickii. The sequence goes on from PVLD010000680.1 coordinate 4,397, forward strand.
TCATGGAATGCTTTGAGATGCTCAGGTGAAAGGCATAAAGTACAAATTAAGGACATTTAAAAGCTACCTTCATGATTAGTAAGCAATGGTGGAATGGCTTCCCATCTAGTCCTTAATAGGTATAAATCATTTCACGGGAAGGGCCAAGTGAATTAATTGCAGAAGAATAGTTCAGCATGAACTGAATCTATTGGGGTACTTGAACACAGCTGCAACTTATAGGATAAACTAGATTAGAATACTGTTTGCAGAAAATAGCAAATCGAAGCACTCTTTGATGCAATTAACAAAATCAGAGTATCCTTGGAAGCAAATAAGCATGAAAAATGCCTTTCTTACTCTGATTTTTCCAAATGCCTAATGTTCCCACTCTCTTTAGTGCCTTGGATTATGCTCAAAACCCAACACAACAGTTTCTGTCATGCAGATGAGATTTGGTTTTGATGTGAACTATTCAACCACGACTAAATGCACATTTTCAACCATAGCAATGATGAATAGGAACTATCACAGTGACACCCACGACAGCTTGACTCACTGGTGGTATTACCAATCCCATTCTTGTTGTTTCCCCGTTGATGTGGCCAGAGGAGGAGAGGGAAGATTGAGGGGGGAACTAGGAAAACGTGTACCAACAGTAAAATATGAATGTACTTGCATAAGTGAGTGTGGAGATTTGGAACATACAGCTATTTGATGTGCCTTATCTTTATTTCTTATGAATGCCCTATGATCTGATAGGGTAGATATAATATTTATATTATAAAAGGAAGTAACAGTATTTTATAAGCATTAATAAACTGGCTCAGGGTCATACAGTAAGTGCAAAACAAAAGCTTCATTTTTTTCAAAACTTTTTCAATAACTCATAGTATAATGATATTTTCCCTTTTAAAAATAACAACTTCCTTTTGTTACTAACAGATGTTTAAGCTGCTCATAGTGCAAAGCAACCCTTAGAGATAATGTTTTGCATGAGTTTTATGTATTTTATGTATCTATTTCTATGTTAATATGTTTTTTTAAACCTGAACTCAAACCACTCTAAGAACAGAAATGTTATTTGGTGGGAAGAAATAATTGTTGCATTAGGGGAAAAAAATGTGAAACATCACTTGACCTTTTCTTCTACATTACTAGAAATTCAATTTAATATGGCTCAGTTATTAAATTACAAAAATTTATAGAAAGACAGGGAAAGAAAAATAACATCTGATTCCTAAAATGCAGGTGTCTTTGCTCATCAGCGTGAAACATCAATAAAGCCTAAGGGTGGGATAGTTTTTGCTCTACAGTCTCTTCAGGAAAAAAAGTTAAGGAGAAAGTAACTAGAGAGAAATGAAATGAATGCCTGTTCATGATAATATTTGTTATCATACTATTTTGAGTACTATTATTCTAGAGTAGACTATAGTATACTATTAAAATCTTAGGTGTCATACATTGTCATTTTCTTCTTTTCTGAGTAGTGTGTCCAGGAGTGCTCTACTAAAATTTTAAATGGATACGACCTCTGTTAGAATATGCTAAAGTATGTGGTGATATGCAGACATACTGAGCTTTCAGGAAGGTAAATTGACAATGTTTTATCTGCTCACGTTCTATGCCCAACATGCCGACTAGAGAAATTTCTATCATGACTGTCTGAGAGCTTCAATACAACAAAGCAGACGCCATCTTGACCATTACATGGTGCTGGAGGGAAAAGAGGTTACGTGAGAAGTCTCCAGCCAAACAGGAAGTGATGTCCATCATTGCTGCTTATGACACGCCCTCCCTCAGTGCTTCTTATGCTTGGCTTGTTACAGAAGTGAATGGTGAACGGAGTTAGTGTCTTTGTTCAACACAGCAATACTAGTTTAGTTCTTAAAATAACCTATAAAGTCATGTACTGGAAAGCCTCAGAACTTAAAAAGTAACTAAGTAGTTACAGAAGTCCCACTTTGTCAGCAGTTTTCCTTTTTGTGATTGCAGCTGCCAGAGGTCCACTGCCATCTCAATGTACTAAGCGGAAATTTCCAGAAACAATAGTGCATAAGCTTTATACAGCACATCATTCTTAGCACTGGGATGGAATTTCACTTCATCCATCTCTGTCCCACACCATGCTGCCCCATGGTGAGGCAAGCTGGTGTTCAGATCCTTTATTTAATTCACAGTTGCCCCGGCGAACAATGGACATGATGCTGCCCATCAGGGTATACCGAAACGAGACTGGGGAGTGCTTCCTTTAAGAGAAAAGGTGAAAGTTCTTAATGGGCACAGAAAATAAAATCATACCCTGAGGGCTGCTAAACTTTATGGTCAGAATGAAATTTAACCTAATCATGAAGAACAAAACAGAAATGTGTGCTAGTTTTACTACCCCTACTTTATACAACACAGGTTACAACCATAATGCTTATTCAATGCCATTTAATATGGACTATCAGCATTTAGCAGGCTTTGCCACCTGCCACCTAAGGCATCCACTTGGTATCCTAGAATATATCCCTTATAAGTAAGGAGGAGCCATGGTGACTCAGAAGAATACATTAAAACCACCTCAGAGTGTCTCTAGTCTAAGCACTTAGCAGGAAACATCATTGTCTTCTGCTTTAATGTAAGTTTCAAAAAGACTATATATATGGGCCGAGGATATTGGTCAGTGGTACAAGCACCTAATGAGAATCACTACTGATTCATTATATATATATGCTCATAAGGTCAATTTTAAAAGTTAAATGTATTGATTTCCCACCAGTCATATAACATTGGGTGTGATTCCCATTATTTGTTTCTAATTCCGCTGTGTTATTTTGCTGGTGAGAATAGCAACTTTGTAGATCGGACAACCTAAAGGTGCAAGATTTCCACTCCTGTCTTTGATGCTATGTTAGCAAAATTTTGTGGGGCTTCTGTGACTACGAGTTCCCACCATTCTTCTCAGAAAGGAGAAGTTGCTATTTCAGTTTTTCTGAAGTAGAACTGATCATGTGAGCTCAAAGTAGCAGAAATCTCAACTTATGACTGGACTCAGGTAGCAGCAAGGAACCAAAGTAGATAATAGAGAAGACAAGTGTCTTCTGAAACAAATGAGATAAAAATACAACTAAATGTCAATGAAAACTATATGTCAGCAGTAAAGAAGGTGGATGCAATCTGGTTTGAAATTTTAATCAGTGGGTTCAAAATCTGTTCGTTTATTGGTCTAGTACAAACTATATAATCTTTTGTTTATCAACAGGCCAATATAAAGCTACTCTGTCATGACTGACAACAAATGTGTTAGATGCACAGTACGTGTGTAACAGACAGGATTCATGTGCACTCTGAGCTTCCAGGGAACACTGATGACCACTACAATTTAGATGAAAAACGCATTTAGTTCTATCTCATTTATTTTGACTTTTCTCATTTAATAATAGTGCCACTGGAGTACCTCCTTAGCAAGACAAAATGTCTACCACAAATATTGTGTTATCAATTTTGAGTCTGCAGTTGAAATTCTAGAGGACTGAGTTTTAGGTAAGATTTACAAAGTGAGTAGGACACACCCACTCCTGAGACCATCCGAAAGCTATGTCTTCTCATTTCTCAGTGTACTGTATCAACTGCAATAGCAAGCTGACATAAGTGGCATTTTACAAGATGTACACTGCACTCCCAAGTCTCTAAAACATGGATGACAAAGACAGTATTTGATATGTGTAGCACACAGCGGAGAAAAGTGCTCTATGACAGAGAACTTCCGTATGGCTCTTCTATTTAATGCAAACTCGCAATAGAATTTAACTTCCATTACCCCTGCTCCTCACAGTTCTCTCATCCCCAGGTATTCCTATGAAAGCTGAGATTCATAGAAACGAAATATTCTGCCCTTCGGGGTGAAGTTTCACAATCCTGCTTAGATGAGGCACATACGAAATCTGTTGGTTTATTGCATTGGGGGAATAGGTTGCCTCAGCACTGTTTTGAATATTCACTCCTGCAGGTTAGCACCTTCATTAGAAAACATCTCATGAGTGTGATATGAACTCAAATCTGAGCACACAGATTTGTGTGAATAAAAAGGCACTTACAGAGCCAGATAATAGTCACATTCATAGGTCTGTGATTTTTCAACCTTGCTCTAGGCCAACATAATTTCACACAGTGTAACAGAATGAATAATAAAATTATTACCTAACCTTTAAGAAATTACAATGCCAAATTTGGAAACTAGTAATGTGCATTAGTGATACTCACCTCCTCCCAATCTCCAGGTTTAATCATGGTATAAGAAAGCATGCACCTAATTTAAGCCATTTTCTGTTCTTTTCTAACACTGACAGATTTTTAAATTTCAAGATGTTTCCCTTTGAGCAGCAGTGACTTTTTTTCAAACTACTATCTGTGGCTTCACCAATTTTCAGGGAAGAATTTATCAATCATTCATTTAACTATTAATTACATGACACTGTAACATAATTATGCATTACCATAATTTAATTCCTTGCATTAAAATTAATCTTCACAAATTGTAACATTTTCTCGGAGGTCTTTGTCAATATTACACTGCTTTGTCTGAAAATGCTTAAAACAGCTAATGTGGTTTGAGCAGTAGTACATCCAAATGCTCAGGTTATGAATACTATCCAGTAAGTTTGAACAGTGTATTCATATGTAAAGTCACTGTTACCTAGTGCCAAGAAAAAGCAAGCATTTCCTACATTATCAAGTGAAAGAGAAGAAAAACAAAAGTAAGATAATTATTTTTACAGGAATTATTTTTCTGTGACTTGAACATAAACTCCATGTTTTTACTGTGTTTTAATCCCTATCTATCTATAGGGATTAAACTGTTCAGGTGAAATTCTAACATCTACTCTGTTGCCCTATGCTTTCTGTAATACTCCAATACCTGAAAATAAGCCCCACATAGCACAGTTAATGTTATCTAAAAATCAGTACCCATCACATTAAATAATTGTGAGGCTAATTATGTTTCCCTTATGTGCTATTTGTCTGTTTTCCAGAATTTCAGTGAACAGTTTTTCCTGCTATATTTTCTTTTAGAATTTATTTCATAGCTATAGTAGCTATAATCTAGGATATTTTATTGAAAAATTCATTAATTTTTCCAGTGATAAAATAATGTATATTTATGGATATGCTATGTCTATACAGCATTTATCAATTTATCTCTCCCTATAATCAAGGTTTTGAGGATGTGTGTTAGTTGATTTAATTACTGGTTTGCCTAATGTCACTTAGAATTTCTTTCTCTCATGTATGCCATTAGAAAATATTTACCTAAATGATTTTTATCTGAAGCTCTACTTGGTACTGAATATTATTCTGTGGACAAGAGATATGGGAGGTTCCTGTCATGATAGAAATTAGACTGACAAATGTGCAAAGCAGATAGGTGCTTGGGTGATAGTGTAGAGAAAGCATTGTGCTAAGAGTACTCAGGAAGTGCCTCTGCAGTGAGATTTTGAAACTGAGTGTATACTTTTAAGGGAAAACGCTGTCTGATGTAAGACCCAAAATGCAGTGGAGTGAACCAGACAAAGGACTTGGTTTCCCATGTGTTCATATTTATAGGAGGGGTTAGAGGGTAGGCAGAAGAGAAGAGGGTAGAAGAGAAGAAAGATGTGTGTGTGTGTGTGTGTGTGTGTGTGTGTGTGTGTGTGTGTGTGTATTAGGGTGGGACAAAGTGCAGGCAGAAGGGAAAGGAAGGGGAAGTATATTTCAGAAATAAGATACAGCTTTCCATGCACTAGAAATAGTTTAATGCAGCTAAACCTGCATGAGACAGTACCTGGAACACTGTTTGCCAGGAGAAGTGAATTTTCCATGGAGCCAGTCAAAGGTAAGTTTCAGAGGCACTCTACTGTGAGTAGCTTCCAACTGTTTAGGACTAAGACTGAGACTTTGTGTTTCTATGAATATAGGTCTGCCTACCTAGCTGGACAGCTGTAGATGCATCTACCAAACTGTAGATCTGTCCATCTGTCCATGTACCCATACATCCATCCATTTATCATCTACTTAATTTGCAGAAGAAGGCCTTCTACTTCAGTGAATTAACACGATTGTGTTTTTGTACAGATTCTCTTATATCATAAGAAATTGTAGTGGCCTCCCAAAAGGAAATTGACCCAGGGATTTATTTGATTGAAGAAGTAGTTTTACAGAGTTCAGTTGCTTCCAAAAATAATATTTGAGATACTATCATAAGAATATTTTCCAGGAATATTCTTCAGAAGTTATAAGGAGGGGTAGATTTTTAAAATACCTGGTGAAAAGATTTAAATTTCTTCTTCATGAGATATAGAATGATGTTTTTAACAAGCACTATGTATACTTTATGTGTACCAATAATAGGAATATTAGCTACAAAATTTAAATGGTGTCCTCAATTCAAGAGGTAAATAGTTGATATCAAACAGAATGCTTAGAAGAAAATTGATGAATTGATTTCCAGTACTGATAACAACCCCAAGATATTTTCAAAGACAAAACAACATTGATTTCACATGGGAAACATATTTTCTTAAATTAATATTAAAATCAAGTGTGAACAGTATTGCCATGGGAAAATTGAAAATAATTTTTATCTTTGTTTCATTAAATATATGACACCGTATCCTATTCTGTTAAAGGTAAAAGTGTCAAATTACTTTGCAGAAAATGAATAATATGGAGGTAGATCAGACAGTTAATTCATAAAATATATTTTTCTATATTTCTGATACTGTCATATTGGAAGAATTTATATTACACACTTGTCTGAATTTTGTTGTTTTAATTTTGTGTACTTTTTGTCATAGATGGCCTTGTGAATTAATTTTAATACCGAGACTTCCCCTGTATGATAAATAGATGTATTCAAAAAGTGGTAGACCTTGCCATGTGAAGAGTAAGACACATCAACATATCTGAGTTCTTTCCTTATTATTTTGAACTCAGGCTTCTTTCCTTCTGAATACACACTATAAGATTTCAGGTACTTGTTTTCAGTTTCTCTGGTGTCTATATTTGGTTTCATTAACGTTGTCACTTAAATTTCTCTTCATAGCACTGTGGTGGCTTGCATGAACTCTGCACTTAGTGAATTCATTGTTTACAATGTGAAATTTATAAAAAACCTTGTATTTCTCCAAATCCATCAAATTTCTTTGTGTAACATTTTTTCTTATAAGTGATTCATCTACATCTGCTTTTCTGTCCAAAATTCTGTTTCATATTGATTTAACCTTAATTTCCATCCAAAGGACATCTAAGCATTTTAATTTTTTACTGTCTTACCTCTGGTCCACAGTTTTGGTTATTTGATGTTTATTAATGTTTTTGAGTATTATTGGTTCATACTTTTGCCTCTGACTGTAATTAACAAATGACAACCATTTTCTACATGAATATCACAGAGCAACAAATATCAGATCTTCATTTTGGTTCCTACAAAGAACAGTAAAAGTTAGATTATTTCCTTTAATCCTGACCACATTATGATATTCCATTAAGCAGTCCCACTTTGTGCCTCAAAAGTTTATGCTTTCTTTTCCTGTGCTATCCCTAGTTGATGTACAATTTTCCTAGCTTATGAAGTTTATTTAGATTGTTTGGAAGCATGACTTCTATGCTAAGGTTGTTTTATTTTATTTTTATTTTTAATTGGATTGAGGATATCAAAGTAATTATTAAGATTAATGTGTATCCTATATAACTAATTGGCACTAAAATGTAGAGATATAGAAAAATGAAAAAATACTACTTTTATATTCCTTGGTGACCATATTTGAATTATCATGCATTTTTAAAATTGGAAGGAAACTTGAAGTGCTATACCAAATAAAACAACCCTTTCTGTCTGTCGCATGTATGAGGTTTTCCTCCATTCACTGCTAAACTATTTCTGTGCATAGCGAGCCAGGTGTCAGTTTTGAACTTGGCAGTTGTAATCACGAGAGTCTTAGATAACTTTTCAGATCTCTGAAAAACACCAATGGGCAAGGCTACTACTGCTCATTCACTTTATTAACTTTTGAATATTGTCAGGCAGTTCAAAATTGCCTTTTTAAAATTTATTTCAAAGACCTCAATTCTTTCACCATTCTTTACGTGACATAGTAATCAAACAATTTAAGTCCGTTCCATTTACTGTCAGAAGCTTCAATCGCCATCGGGAAAGGTATAATGTATGTCTCCTTCAGTATTACTCTCTAAGGCACCCTCATACCCAGACATCGTGTATATTACGTCTGTCCTCCCAAAAAACTTATATTTACACACTCACATTTAATTGTAAAGCACAAAGAAATAGTTGTATTTCCACTTTGGGGACAAGAAACCTAGAGAGGGTAAGTGGCACATACAATTCCCTGTCCTTGGTACTGAACTTTGACTTGCCCTTTGAAATTGTATCCAGGAGTATTTCATTATCCTATCATGGTTATCTACACTGATTTATAAAATATACAATAACTGTTCAAATACACTATGTTTTTTCTCATAGATATTATTTATTGACCATAAAATCACCTAGAAGCTAAGCAGGAAGGTAGCCCTACAAGGTCAGGATGGATCTATAATTACCCACCATATCTGTGATGTTACTACATACACAATGCAGAATATGGTAACCGCCAAAACTTGAGGAAACATTTGATGAAACAATTTAATATCACATGTACTTTAATGAATATACACACCACTTTCTAGAATCAGATATTTGTGCCATTATTTAAATACAGCTCACATTATTCACAATAGCTACAGACTGTAATCATTCTTGGAATATTGAAATATCTAAAGAATTAAATAGTGGGGAAAGTGTCAGCTTTTCATTATTATTTGATTAGCCTATTCTCACTGACATTATAATGGATGAATATAATATGTTATGGAACATCATGTCAAAAACAATTCCAACACTGCCTCTGAAGCCAAAATTCCTTTTTCTAAGTAATTGCTAATGGTCTACTTGGGCAATATTTTACTAGTCTTCTAATGTTGTTTTAAACATTCAATTAGACAGCTTAAAGTTATTCAAACATATATTTTTAACCCAAGATAGTGTAGCTTTGGCACATTAGTAGAATTTTTCTGGTTATATTTTTATTTTGTTGTTGTTGATTTGGGTATTTCTTGGGGGGGGGGACAGGGTCGCACAATGTAGTCCACACTGGCCTCAAATTCATAGTGATCCTCCTGCTTCAGACTCTCAAGTGCTGGCATTACAGACATGTATTACCATGCTAGGCCCTCCTTATATTTCTTTTTCTTAAAGAAGAGAAGTGATTCTTATGTAGCCAATTTTCTGTATGCTCATATTGTAAGAAAATGAGGGTACATCAAGCCAAGGGTAGAGGATTGGTCCATTTTTTGTTTCTGTAACAAAACAGTTGAAGTCGATACTTTAGAAGAAAAGGCATCTATTTAGTTCACATATGGGGAGGCTGGATGTCCAAGATTGGGTGCTCCTATCCATTTGGCTCTAGCAAAAGTCCCATTGGCTGCATTACATCATTGGCAAGTGTAATGGAAGTGCACATGTGCAGAAGTCAGTCTCTTCTGGTGCGTTGCTATCTATAACCTGCTCTCTGAAGACTAACGCGGTGGAAGAGATCAGTGTCAGACTCCGAGATTAGCTTTTGCAAAGACCAAATTACTTCCCCCTGAGTCCCACGTCTTATAAAGATTCCACCTTTCCACTTGACACATGAAACTTGAGCAAGAAAACCACATGTATGGTAGTTAGGAACATGTAGTATATTATAATATTGCATTTTAAAAATACTTTCAAGAGAAAAGCAGAAGAAAGGAATAGAACGGTACTAGTTAGACATCTGAGATGTACAGTGTATGTCTACAAAACTACTCAAGATGTTGTAAAACCTAAGAGGTTCTTCTTTTTCACTACTGAATTTTGAACCTACAGTCTAACACATGGCAAGCCAGTGCTGTACCACCCCAGAAATTGCTTTTACAGAAAAGAAAGTTTTACTTGAGACTCTAGATATGGCTAGAAAAATCTACGAAAACTTATCCACCAGGTAACTAATGCTAGAAATAAGTAAGGTGGGGAATCAGAAGTTACCAGTGGAAAGTTCTAAGCTTTTATCTTTCCTACCAATTGCCACATTTACTTCAACATGTGATTTGTGATTGGATGTCAAAGTGTTGCAATTGTTCAAATGTGATCTGACCTTGAATTTTTCCTCATGAAAAATGATGCCAAAACGCTTCCTCTCTAAAGGGTGGCTGGCTCATGGACCTGTTTGTGATATTTTCACTTCTTCTGGAGAAGCCCGTGCACACTTGTTCTCAGTGTGTTCCTAAATCAGAAGCCCTACAGGACCCTCTGTTTTGTTTCATATGATATTCAACCTGGCATATAATGCCATGTGCACCTCGAGCACTGCATAAATAATAAATGGTAATATTTATGTCCTTCAGGGAAAGACTGAAAACTTTTCTACTTTAATTGAGTTCTTCTGTTTGTGCTTTTGATGTTTTATTTATTGTGTGCTTTGTTGGAAGGATTTTTCTGTTTATTGTTGTGGTTCCTGTTCTATTTCAGCATTGGAAATAGCTCCTGTCTTGTGTTGCCCTTTTCTTTGAAATTTTGTTTAATTTCTGTCAGATGAAGGTGCTTTGGAGGCTGGAGGGCATTTGGGTCAATAAATTAAGGATATAAAAAATGCCATCTGCCACTTTTTCACCTCTTATACAGCATTCATCCATGTATCAGGAAAAATTACTTTAGTCACAGTTCCCTTGAAGAGAAATTTATTTTCTTGTTTTTCTCCCATGACTTTCTAATTTTTGGTGTAATCAGGTTGCAGTGAAAGCTGGTAAATTACATGCATGCTATTCCTAAGGTTAGAATCTAGACTCCATTAGGCTGAACATGGCATCACAGTCCCTGGTCTGAGGTAGGAATGGGACAAACCCATCTTCCCAATGTGTCAGACTGGGATCTGCATGCCTGTGACCTCTACGAAGGGTAAAATGCAGTCTTCAGGACTGGAAATTACTTAGCATCACTAATACCAGAGCTGGTGCCATGAAATCCGTGGGCTCTCATCCCCTGCCCTAGTTGAGCCCTCTGGCAAGCATGTGGGCAGTCCATTGGTAGGCACTTGAGAGAAAAATCTGCTAGATGAGGGAGCAAGTATAATTTAGTGACATGTGAACATGTTTTCTTGTCACAGAGATCTGAGGTAGCATCTGAGCTCTGTCATGAGGCATTGGGCAAGTTCCTTACTTTGCTAAGTTTCAATTTTTCTTATCTAATAGTCATGAAGAAAAACACCTTAAAATGTTAGGAGCATGATTGAAAAATGAAAGCCATAAAATTAGGAGCAGACAGTAGATGTTTAAAAATAGTATTTTAATATCATATTAATGATGGACAGTCACCTGTTTGCTATCTATCAGCAGCACTTTGGATATGTCCCAGATTCTTCAAAGTCATGTTCTCCGAGGGGTACCTAGAAGACTAGTATGTTTATTCCCAACTGAGAAGGATCCATCTGTGTTGGAAATTTAACAATCATGTGTGAGAACTCTAACTAAAAAAAAAAAGAAAAAAGGAGCATATCCAGTACTCATGCATTCCATTACTTGTATATTCATATATATTTTTAAAGGCAAATGAGATGTTAATATTGTGCTGAGAACTGGGTCGCTAAAGGTATGTTTCTTTAAGGAGCACACAGCTATACCAGTGGACTGATTTCAGTGCCATGTATAATCTAAAATGCACAGAATGGAGAGGAAAGACATCTATCCTTTCCCACCAGTGAAAAGCCAAGAATTTACAACCAATACCAAAGTTTACCTTCAGAAAGAGGGAAGTGTTTTGTGAAATCATTATGCCAGGAGAGTAGGGGGCAGGAGATATGTAGAGAAAGGTGGAGTGAAGGAAGATCAAGGAATCTCATGCCGATTGCTGAACATGGACGAACGACCACATGTTAGAAACAGGAACAGAATAGAAGCTCGAGCACAGCTGTCTGATAAAAACTTTAGGAGTGTGAGCTATGGCGCTAACACAGCTAGGTTGAGTTCTCCTTTCCTCCCCAGTTGTATTCTTAACCTCTTTCAGTATAAAATTTTTTCTAATAAATGTGGCAGGGTGTAATGAAAATTAAATAAAGTGTTGTTGGTTTTTTATTCCTCATTCGAAGAGGGCCTGCGTGTAATAAGTACTCCAAACTATGATTATACGATTGTTACTTGTATTGAGGAAAAATAAAACAATGCCATAGATTACACATAAATTCGTGGAAGACATATAAATGAAGTTTTTTAAAGTTTCTCAAATATACTAAGATATATTGTACCTTCTGTCTTATATAAATTATTTCTTCCAATTTATACCTCTTGTATAAAACTGAAATAATGTCTTAGAAGAGCTGTTTTAATACTTGTAAATGATGTCCTGACAAAGGGGACATTATGATGAATACCAAATGCATAGCTTTGTTCTTCATGGAGTGAAGTCTACTTCAGTCTCTTCAGTTCTGTTGAGTCAGGCCTCGTAAATGGTTAAAGTGCAAAGTGAAAACAGTGATAATTACTCACTAACTTGAATTAATGTGACTGCATTACGCCTTAATAACTGCAGTTTACTCATGTCTCCCTGTAATATTCCAAAATTAATTTCATTTTATGCTTGCAAATAATCAGTGTATTTATAAAGGTTAGCCATCTTTCTTAGCACAAGTTATTCCTTTCTCATTACTTACTAGATTGTGCTAATGGAGCCGAGGCTGGGGATGCATACAGATCTACTTCTCCTGCTCTTTAGAGTGGAAGGGGCCACTTGGGTGGAAAAGAAGTCTGCTCTGCTTTCAACTACGTGGATGGTAGATAGGAACTTCAATATCTCAGTATCATTCAGGGAGAAGACTGAGCCTGTACATCTGCACTGTGCACTCATGAGAGGACCTATATATGCACCCCCTGTTTGAGTCAAAGAATAGCTCATGGGGCTTATTGTATATCAGGCAGTTTCTTAAATGTACAGGTAAATTTTATCACAATTTTAAGAGCCAGATTCTACAATTATCCCCATTCTACAGGTGGAGAAACAGAGGCACAAAAATATTGGGGAATTTGCACCCATTCTGTATCTCTTGCATGTGACAGCTGCAACTCGAAGTCAGGCTGCTGGCTGCAGAATTTGTGATCTGAATCACTAGGCTAAACTGTGTCACAATACACAGCCCGACAAAATATTCTAGCATTTACAGGTAATCACTGTTTCCCAACTGTAAAATAAAAATTAGCCATAGTTTAAAAAGAATAACTTCTTAGCTTTGCATATGTAACAAATTAGTAATTGTCCCCTCAATGGCCTCTTCTCACTCTGGGTTTCACTGGATGCCTACTTCTACTCTTTTAATTTCATTATGCAGATTTTCTCCTCTATGAAAATAATCTCCAATTTCTCCATGCCCATATGTTCACTAGTCCCAAGCACAGCAGTGCTTTATTACTTGGGAGATTGTTTATCCTTTCTGGGAAAGGACTCAGTTTTTTCATCTGTACACAAAACACAGAGATATAATTAAAATCTCAAAAGACTTTTCAGCTCTAAAATGTTATCCTCCCATATTTCCATAATAGGACTGAACCTTCACGTTTTTCTCCTTTTACTACTTAAACATTCCAACAACCCAAGCTCATAGTTTTGTACCCTTGATGTAAGGTAAATGTTTTGTACTTTGTGAAAACATAAAACCCAATCCAATGACTTTTAAAACATTGCTCTCATTACACACAAGGGTTAAAGCACCATTATAATGAATCATATAATAAATTCAAGTCATAATTTTCTGATACATAAAGTAATCTATTTATTTTTTTTTATTTTAGAAACATAAAAGTACAAAAACATATTGACAAACAGACACCCATTATCATAGAAAATAGTACAATCACAACTAATCTATAGACAAGGTGATATGGTCTCAACAGTAGACATAAAGTAATCTAAAAACTATTTGCCACCATGTTTGGATACTGCCAGCTGGTTCCCAAGACTTACTGTGCAAACAATGTGAATAGACTGCTGAAAATGCCCTGTAAAAAGATAGTACTGAAAAGTATGCCCTGATTTAACAATTCCATGTTTAATTAATAAATAATAACCTCAATTTGTACTCTATGAATTTATTCCATTGCAAACTGTTCCTTGACAGTAGAAACATAACTAAAAGTATGGGTGTGGTGTGTGGTGACCTTTCCTACCTTGTGAAATAATATTCTCCGAAGTAAGCACTGAAATAAATAAAGCATATACACTCCTTCATGGATGGTTCTTTTGTGAGAAGCACTTCTACTATCCTCAGCCATCTTCACAATTGGATATTCTCTGGGGTTAGGAGTTTCTTGGTGGAACCAGAAGGACAACAGTGACATGTGTGACCTGGACTAGCAGAATTTGGAAGGGAACCTCAGTCATATCTGCAGAACAGTAAGGATCTAGAAGCAGGCTGTTGGCAGCACGTCTTCTTTTATTAACCATCCTGAGAATGGCAGATGGTCCTGAGTTATTTTCCAAGGGAAGTGAGAGTAATCATGTGAGGAAAGGTTTTCCTGTTTTCTTGTCTTCATTCAGGAACATGAGCTGTCACCTGGAGATTTAGATGTGAAAATGGGAAACTTTGTTACACAACTGCTTTGTTGGGTACCATTCCTTACTTTCTGGGTACTGTTGATGGCAGTGGTGAAAAGTGGTGCCCCAGTCCCTTGCATTGTGGTGTCTATAGTCCTAAATCTGTACAGGAACACATGATAGGTAAAATGAGTAAAATACATAATGTTAAATCTGGGATCAGCAAATTGAACCTATGGACCAAATCCTCCCCACCATTTGATTTATAAATACATTTTTACCAGCACTCCATCATGGATTGCATTTACCTTTTGTTTAATGAAGGCTTCAGAGCTTCAGAAGCAGTACTGAAGTGATACACCCAAAAATATATGACTGGCCTCTGTCCAGAAAAGTTCTGCTGACTCCTAGGCTAGACGCTAGGAATGTATAAATAAAGATACATCCCAGAAGGGGAAGGAGCGCAGGACCTGCTTTACAGAGGGGACAAGGCAGTGAGAGGGGAGAGCGAGTGAGTCTCTTAAAGAATCTACCAGGACACGGGGACAGCAGGGCCGCTGGCTCTGGGCCAGGACAGTGCTTGGCATGCTGTGCGGACAGTAGAAAGGCCGTGGCTGGAGCAGCGTGAACAAGGGAGAGGGAAGCAGATGACCGCGGAATGGGAAAGAAAAGGCCAAATCATGACGAAGACCCCTGAAGACCGCTGGAACCTCTTTGGCTTTGTTCGCCATGAGTTTGAAGCTGCTGGAGGAGTGTGACCGAGCGACATATGCCTCGACACGGTAAGAGGAATTTCTCCCACCGCTGAGTTGAGAACATTCTGTTGGTGAACAAGACGAGCATCCGGGAGGGGAACCTGCTGAGAAATGTGACAAGAACCAAGCACAAGGGTGGTTAAATACTGGCTAAAAAATCAGAGTGCATTTTCACTTACAAAGAGCTGAGGCAGGTTTATTGAGACCTGATTTATAATTATGTTTTTGAATGCAAGGAAATATTTATTTTAATGTAATTATTTTTATGACATTTGTTTGTCTCACACACACACACACACACCTTGAGCTAACCGTCAGGTTTGCAATTAGGACTTGAAAGTGCTTTGGTTGTTCATTTGTTGTCCATCAGGAGCTTATGATTTGAACATCCCATTGTGTACGTACATGCAGGCAGCCTGAAAAGGAGGAAATAGTAGCTAAATTCCTTTAGATTCCTTCCTTCCTTCCTTTCTTTGATTTCCAGTGAGAAATTTGGCAATTTAAAACAGACTCCTCCATCACTAACAGGCATTAGCAAAGTTCCACTGCAATAATTCTGCCTTAAAATCCACGGAGTTCAGGGTTTACAGGATGAGTTCTGAGATGGCTCCACAAGCACGTTGCTCTACAGGCTCCACTTCTGATTATGTAAGAACCATCACAGCTTTTAAAGCTCACCTTCCAGAAAAGCTGGAGGCTGCACTCTGAGCAAGAGAGGCCTGAGTTTTAGAACCGATTACTTCAAAAGAAGACAAAGGAAGATCATATTCCTCTGTGAGCTTGGCGCAAATGTGGGAGAAGCGTGTCTCCATCGGAGCTCTCTGGGCTGACGATGTGTGAGGTCAACTATTGAAAAATGTGTTTGTGCTGCTGCCCAGTGACTGTTGCAGATCCCACTTCAATAGAACATGAGGGAAAATATGTGTAGAAGAAATGGAAATTAGAATAGAGGAAAGCAAAGCCAAATTACAACACTTGGTGTTACAGAGGGAGGGAAAAGCAAAGCCTGCAAAGTTCAAAGCCCTGGAGAATATCCTGAGGGAAAGGAAATCATGCAAAATTCTTTAGCTTTGCAAGAAGGAAAGTAGAAAGACTTTTTCCAGCAGGCCTTTAAAAACCTCATCAATTAGATCCTCTAGAAATTATAAGGTGGCATAGAATTTTTTAAGTACTGGAGATAGAGGGAGAATATATGGTTTATGGAAGCTGAACTGGATAGAACTAATGGATCATAATTAAGTAACTCTACCATATATTCTTATATTGCTTTACAATTCATAAAGCTTCAACATAAATTCTCTAATTAAACCAAGGTAGTTTGTGAGTCAAAGAGTTTTTTAGGGAAGAAGAGTGTGGGGGTGGGTAAGATTAGATGACAGTTTCAGAACAAGTGTTACAACCAGTGGTGGGCTCTGAACACCGCATTTTTAACACCTGGGCTCCCTTTGACATCAGGGACTGCTATGTTATATTCAAATTTGATACTGGACTTTTGCAGCCATACAAGCTGTAAGACCGAGGAATCCCTAATCTCTGCCATGTGCTTCACACTTTCCGGGTTGCAATTTATCCCCAGGCTAAGTGGAAAGAGCATTGACTCTTTCCATTTTAGAGAGAAGGGAGCTAAATCTGAGGAACTTACCCAATGTCAAAGGGCTAATAAGTACAGGTCTGAGAATGGAAATTTAATTTTTCTGATTCCAGGGACCTTGCTTCTCCCGTTATTACACCGTAAAAACCATGCATGAAAATGTTGTACTTAACTAACTCCCAATAACGTGAACGTGACCTATCTTGGCAGTAGATCCCAGTGACCACACTGATAATGAGTAAAATGATATGCAGTGCATTGGGAGTTTCCCTTCAATTCCACACTTCTTGTACAGGTGCCAATATTTAAGCTAAGACTTTGGATTTGAATTCTTATACAATAAACATACTGGCAGACAATAAACGTTACAGCAGACAGACAGATATGTGGATATTTGTAAACAAGTCTGCAACTCTTTTCCTATCACTATTATGTCATTTTCTTTTTGAAACCTTTCTTTACATTCCTCTTCCTAAGCCAAGAATTGTTAGTTACAAATCCTTTCTGCTTCCACAGCATGAGGTGTATTAGATTGTGAATTCTTTTCAGTAAGGACCTACATCTTGCTAATCACTGAATCACTGCACTGTTGAGAATGTATTTGTTATCTGAGTTAATATGTGGAAGGAGTGAGTGAAATCAGTGGATAAGCAGGTCCACACCTTTATCCAGGTTCGTGTTCTTGGAGAATTCCTTCCTTCCTACATATTTTTTCTGATATCACCTCATGAACAGAAGTGGTGCCCTTTGAAATCCCTTAATATTATTAAAGAACTTGCATATTTTTATGCACATATTACCAGGCAGGGCTCTTCCTTAGGAAACAGCTCACTCTTCGCTAGAACAATTGCCCCTTGAAAATAGGTCCTATATTTTTTCTTATTTTGATCTCCATAGTTTGAACATAGACACTCCAGGAACACCAGCCCCCTGCATCTGCAGTAAGGGCCATAAAGGCATAGAGGGGTGGAAGTAAGAAGGTACCAGCTGCAGCAGACACAGCACATCAAGACACTGATGGTACAAGACTCAATTGGTAGTAAGAAGAGGGGGCATGAGGTGTGATTGGAAACTGGAACACACAGCTTGTTTACTGGCATCGTGGTTCATATGGACATGTTTGAGCAGGAAGTTCCCAGCACAAAGCTCTCAGAATGTAGTTTTGTCACTTTAGACATCTCTCAGTAGAACTAACATCACCTCATTACCACCGTAATCATCTGTTACGACAATGATTTTTTTCCATGGCAGCATAAATATTACCTGTGTCCTCTAAAATGCTTTGAGTATCTTGAAAAAGTGTAATGCAAATTTAAGAGAGTGTTATTAATTTCAAGACTCTGTTAAGAATTCATAATTCAAAACGAGGTTCACTGTACCATGAAGATGATTAAGCATAATCAAAATCATAAGCTTATTGTTCCTCATACGTCCTAGGCTCAGTACTAAGCATCCTATTAAATTAATTTTCAACATCTGCCAAATGCCAACGTGCATGTCTTACATAGGACTATTTATTTTCCTTTTAGAGGTTAAATGGGTATGGTAGCTTCCTCCACAGCAGAGCTGGGTATTGCTGCATCATAAATCAACAACTTTTCCTCTCGGACCAAAGGAGCTTCCAGATTCATTTATTTCATTTTGAGAGAGAAAGAAATTATTAATAGTCTTCCAAATGTCTTCATGAGTGAGAAAAAAGAAGAAGTTTCTTCCAGGTCTATCAGAGAAAACTAAAGATTATACAAGCAATGTTTTGTCAGCAATTGTGTATCGAATGAATAAAAGTTGTTTTGCTGTTTAATGGCCACATTTCCTTACAAGAAATTTGGCAGGTCAGGGATTTGAGTTTACTGAGGGAAAATGAAAAGGTTGCAGTTTGACCTGACAGACTACATATGGGGAAATATACAAGTGAGTTACATTTTTTGAAAGGGACCTTGGGCAAGGAAAGTGATTTATAGAACTTCTAGATGCCTAAACTTGGTATTCATTGGGGAGTACTTAAAGATAATAGGAGGATCTTAAATTTAAGCATCACAACTCTTAGGTCAAGAACAAGGTGACCTCAAAACTTTACACATTGAATTTGTGCTTTTCTAGTATATTTCACAATTATTTGGGTATTGTTTGCAATTAACATTGTCCATTACAAGCATTTTTTGGATAGTGAAACTAATTCTCATTACCTCTGGATGGGTCAAATATAAATGACATATTTGATTGAATACTTTTTTACTCTAAAGTTTATTTCAAAATATTAGCTACTATATTAGAAATATTCACACAAGCTATTTCCCAGATAATAAAAATATGTCAAATATTCTACTTTCGAATTAGTAAATATAATCACACCAAGTACATTTATTGATATTCTCAGCACTATAGTACATTTTGGAAATATAGAGATTAGCAAAAATTTTGGCTTGAGCTATGAGAGCTCGCAGAGGGTGAAGTAATCCTAGAGCTCACAGGGAAAGTAATTTAAAGTCGGCAAGTCAAAATGCTAAGTGTAGAAATAGAAATAAATGAAAGGTACCCCACATATTTCTGGGGAAGGGATTAGAGAAATTTCCATAGAGGGTGCCATGCTCTGAGACAGGTTTTACTGGCTAAGTAGAAGTTGGTCACATTGACAAGGAATGGGACAAAGTAGAAGGAACAAAATGTGCAAAGGCGTAGATATACAACATTAGACTACCTCTTCAGGGAGGTGTGCGTAATACAATTCAAATCCTCAACAGACCAGAATACCAAAATCAACAGTGACTCAGCTGCTCATCCCAGTGGCTTTGCCCTGCCCTTCCGCTGAGCACTAAGAACCACCAGTTCACCTCAAGCTTAGTGATTTGCTCTGCACATCTCACGATCACTCCATCTGGTTCTTAATTGGCCACATTTTTAATAACATACACATCCAGCAGTGTGAACAATCAAAGCAAGGACTGCCTCATAAGTGTAAAATCTCCAAACAACATCACAGACAGCTTTTCAGACTTTTTGTAAAGAGATTTTACTTTCCGGTAGCAAGCCTTATAGCTACTGTTTTTTTTCTCTCTCTGTCACAACCCCTTTCTACTGGCTATTGTGGACAAAACAACACCTGTAAATTCAGATATACACAAGAATGAAGTAAAGAGAAACAAGCCACTATGCCCAGTTAGCTTTCAGTGTTCCCTAGTCTGAACTCTTAATGTTTGCCTTTCAGTTGTTCTGAACGGATTAAACAGCTAGTTTCCCACATAGCAACTGGAATTCTCAACACAGAGGCACAATTTGGTAGAATTCTACCCTAGATCCATAATTCCAACACCAAAATGTATCTTTTAAGGAACTTCTAAATGTAATTGGAAATCTCACAATTATTCCACAAAGTCAAGCTAAATTTCTATGCAGTATGTCAGGGCCACTTCCCAGGGAGTAATTAAGATGAATGTGGTTGTATTTGAGAATTCATTATGCTACATATTGGAAAGCAGCAAATCATTATCTTTCAGTTGTAGCAAGATTATGAGGAGGGACTGTGAAAACATGCCAATATTCTAAAGATTCAAACAATGTATACATGTTTCTTATAATTTAACTAAAAAACATTCCTGAGGGCATAATATTTACACAACTCTGAGATTAGATAAATTCTGAGATTAGGATTCATCTTCATCCAGATGATTGAGTTGTTTATTATTATTACTGGATGCTTCCCCAGCCCATTGGCAAAGTCCCCGTGCTCATCCTAGTGGAAAAGCCTTCACGTCACTTATTTTCCTGGACATGTTTGAGACCTACGTACCTTTCACAGTGCTTTTGAAAACCTTGCTTTCCTGCCTCCGTTCTTGTTTTTCCACAGTCCATGGTACAAACTTGGAAGAAGTTAAACCTTTGAGAAAACTTGCACAAACCACTCTTTACAACCAGTAGTGGTCCATTCTTCATTAAGGTAAAAAACTCAAGCGTCTCACTTGACCAAGTAGTGAACAAATTGACTGAATCCGGTAGAATTTAGATGACAGACAGTGTAGAAACTACGGCCTACAGAGACTTTGGTGAAGTTTAGAAGGCGCAACTGCTGGAGTACGCAGGCTTACCCAGTGCGGAGCTCACAGGCAAGCTGCAGCTCCTCCAGATTTGCCCACTTTTTGGAGGGACCCTTTCTGACATGTACTCCCTATAACAATTTAATGGAGGCGGTATAATGAGTAGTTAGGTATAATAGTTATTTAGAAGTTGAAAAAGCGATATAAAATTCTGACAGTAGCTAAATAGTAGTTGTGAGTTTTATGACTAAAATATGACAGTGGCTGATTCTGAAATACATCTCTGTGAAACCTTTCCGTGCCTTCCCCTGGAGACACATGCAATAAGAAGCATGGGAAAGGAGCTACATTCATCTTAATTTTACAAATGAGAGAAGTGAAGGACACGACTTGTCCCAGGTCACAAAGTGTTAATACATAAACTGAGAATATGAATCCATGCAGTTTAAGTGCAGAGATTGCTACCTTTATGTACATTACAATATGTTAAATAAGTAAACAAACAAGTAAATACAGCTAATTTTAAAATCTATTTCAGGTACTCACTTTCCTATAATCATTCCACTGTTCCTCAGCCTCAAAAATAATTTCTTGTTCCACTGAAGTACTATGCTACTTTACCTGTGCTGGTCTAGTCTACCTTGTCTGAAAATATACCTCCAGGCTTTGCCTTTTTTCTTCTTCTTCTTGCGGTACTGAGGACTGAACCCACAGCTTTCACACTCAGCTACATTCCTAGTCCTTTCTTTTTTTAAAAAAATTCGGAAACAGAGTCTTATTGTGTCGCTAAGTTACCCAGGTTGGGTTCAAACTTGTGAAGTTCTTGCCTCAGCTTCTCTAAATCTTGGGATTATAGATATATTCCACCATGCCTGGCTGAATCCAATACAAACAGCATTTGGTGATCACACACTGACACTTATACATAGTTAGAGCTTGATAAATTGTATAGAAAGAAATTAATAAATTATATAGGGATTAAAGAGGTTTCTTCATTTCCAAATATGAAGAATGTGTTATATCTAAATGTTTAGAAACATTAATTAAATATAAAATTTTAATAGAAAATGTGTCTGAATTTTTCAATCAACCTCTTGATGATAATGTTTGAAAATCTTAGGTCAGTACAATCCAGAGAAACTGTTCATTAAATTATTTAGAAATGAGACCCAGGATGTATTTGTAAAATATTAGGAAGGAAAAACTCATTTGGTCAGGAAATCAACCAGAGCTTATGTGTGTAGGCGGTAATGTCAACATGCAAAGCAATTCCCCTGGTAACACATTGCATAAAAACATTTTGTTCAAACCAGAGTACCCTGCTGTGCTATGTGGTTCCCTGCCAAAATGATCCTTTGCTGTCATGTAGGAAGCCAAAGAGATCTGGTAGAAAATCTCCCTTCTCTGCACAAATAGGCCAGTGCAGCAGGTGCAAGCCCATGGAAGACAGAGTATCTTCCTGGAACCTTCAGTAGTGGATGGTAGGACAGGAGCTGCTACACACAGAGCAGGAGACCACCATCTCCCAAACCTTGACTCAGAGTGACTTTGAGCTATATCCTTAGCAATCAAGGAATTCTCAGACCTGAGTGCTTCAACACTGGGCTTTCTTTGAAGTGTATCTCACTGAGGAACTTTCCAAAACCCAGGGTTGGAATCTCTGTAGATATCTTTGGCTCCACCAGATGATAAGCAGCACTATGTATAGGTACCTTTCATTTAAATATTAGGGCATCTGAATACATCTTGGGAAGCCAAATCCTACCCACTTTACTGCTCTCTTTTTCATGTCAACAAGAAAAAATAGAAACATTATATATAAAATCAAAACCATAAGCAGCAAGAAATAATTCCTCCTAGTTCTGCTCCAAAATAAATGAGATAAATAAATAACATAAAGATGCATAAATGTCAATTCAGTAGGAGTTCTGATTTGTGTGGCAGAGGATACACCAACTTGGCTATGTAGGAGTTCATTTTGCACTACAGTTGAGAAATTCTCTGCTAAGTGTTCTCATCCCCCCCCCTACAACTAGGATACATGTGGGCAGTAACTGATATGTTAAATAACTTGCTTTGGCCAAGTAGTATACACAATATCAATATATACCAAAACATGACATGGCATACCACAAATGTGTATATAGTTGCCTTTGTCAGGGAAAACATAAGTATAATAAATCAAAAAGTAAGTTCTCACTAGCAATCCAAACAGATGTAAGGCAGTCAGAGTCTTATTCCTCAAAGTATTAAAGTGTTCTTGACCTCAGTCGATGCTAAGGGTTGAAGGATCTTGCTTGATGATAGTGGTGCAGAGGGGTAGTACCATGAAAGAAGAAAGAAGAGTTTATTTTCTGAAGGGAGGGTATGATATCAAAAGAAATCATTCGAAGACATGTGGTTCAATGTGTACTATAATTTGGATATATGTATCTCCCTAAATTTGATGGGTTGAACCTAATTCCCAAAGCAATAGTACTAAGAGGAAGCACTCTAGCAGGTGATTGGAAAATAAGGGTTCTGTGCACATAAACGAGTTCATGCCCTTGAAAGAGACCCAGCTGAGCTTCTTGGTCTCCCCTATGCTGTGAAAAGAAGGCACTGTCTAAGAGAAAAAGGGCTCTCATTACACAAGGAACCTGCCACTACACAGATCTTGGAAATCTCAGGCTCCAAAACTGTGAGAAATAAATTTCTATTATTTATAAGCTACTAACATGTTTTGCAAGAGCAGAATGAACAGACTAGTCAGTATTTATGGGGTAAACTGCTGGGATCTGTGGACAGGTGGGGTACAATGACACCTTAAGGTGACAGAGACAGAAAAGAAGGCAAGAAGTGGCCAGTAACTAGCTTCATTATTTGCTCAAGTTTTCCCCATGGGAAATATATCCCTAAAATCACACCAGCAATCTTTCAACTTTCATACTCTACTATTTTGGTTCAGTCCATGCATGGATGTGCTCTTCTTCATAGATCTGAGGAGCAGAGGGGATCATCATGTCCATAGCTAAGGCCCCTTTCATATTACATAGACATGGCTAACTGTACTACATGATACTTGGTTCTGAAAAGCAGTCTCATTAGAGCACCTCTATATGAAGAACTTTGATTAGCAGGGGCCTAGGCAATGGGGTGAGATTGACTTCCATTCAGTTAAACTTCCAAGGACAGCCCTAGAGAAGTTAGAAAAAGCATTTTTCTTTCCTGGCTCCCAGCTAAAAGAGGAAGAACACAGGTTCAGATGACTTGGACCTCGTTCTGCTGCTTTCTTTGGGGTAAACTGCGTCATCTAAATCTCTTTCTGTCACATTTTTCTCATTTGTGTAACAGAGGATATACTAAGAGTACTTAGTGTGGCTGTGAAAATTTGGTTGTTTGTTAAGTGTGGAGAACAGAGTTTAGTAAATATTAAGTACACAGGAAATATTACTATTTACTAGTGCTTCTTTGTGTTGTCACTACTTAATTTTGGTGCTATCTTGTAAAGAAATTGAGGAGACATGGTTTTCTGAGAATTAGAGAGATTCTTTTCATTAGACTTTATTTCCTTTCTCATAATTTCTCCCCTTTTTTCTTATTCTTATTTTATGATAATAATAAAATTGTAAATGCAATTATTTATTAAAATAATCAATATTTATGTTTGTTTTTTCATATACAATATGACTTTGTATACCATGATATACATTTTGTGCAAATATATGAAATTCTAAAGTAATTATTAAAATTTTAGACAAAACTTGTTACTTTCTCTGATTGTTCAAATTCATACAGAAAAGCCTGATATAATTGCATGCTTTACAACTAAAACATAGGGGCTGGGGATGTAGCTCAGTGGAATAAGCACCTGCCTGGCAAGCACAAGGTCCTGAGTTCAATCCCCAGTACCGCCAAAAAAATAAAAAATAAAAAAATAACGACTAAACTCACCATGAGTTGTTGAAAGGGGCCCATAAAGAGCGCCTTATTTCATTTAGAGCCTGCAACATGAAATATCATGCCATCCTTGCTAGTCTAGTAAATTTAATTTTCTGGCAAGCAAGCTTAGAGTGGTTTTAATATATATCAAAAATCAGAGATAACTCCTCTTGTTAGCACTGAGTACGGGACCATTGTTCGTTACACAGCGTCCTTCTCATTAGCGGCCTCCTGAAAACTGGAAGGATCACCAGTCAGGCTTATTATATCATTAATATTATGTGATGTTGTTTCCTTGAACCCTAAGTAAAATTGATTTTGATTCAGTAATACGGCCTCTCCTTCAGGGAACACCAAACTGTTGTAAGGATCGGCGGGTCTGGTTGGTGTACTGCAGGGTATTCAATCCCCAGCGGCCAGGAAGGTCTCTTGCCTAAAATTCTTCCATTCTATTTCTTCCCCACTGAGAAGTGATGTCTTTGTTAAGAGATGGCGACATTCAAGAGGTCTCATTAGCTTGATTAATGATATGCTTTTAATGGAGGCTACCACCTGACATTTGGGGGAAAAATACATGGCAGGTAATTTTTTAAAATACTGAATCTGTCCCCTTAACCTACATTCATTCCCTCTGGTGAGGGTGGCAGTGGAATATGGCACTCGTCAGCGGGAACGGTGTGTTAGCCTGTCTCCCCACCCCTGTCCAGTTAAAGGAAAGGTAGCCTGACATTAGGGGGAGAGTGGGGTGAATATGAGGACAAACTGTTTAATGTCCTTGTTCTCGGGTCACATCCCCAGTTCTCAATTTACCATTTCCTGTCAGTTAGGCATTTTAAGATTTCGTGAAGATATTGAATTAGTGGAATGATGCTGCTCCTAATAGGTCCTAATGAATCGACTGTACTTGCCTTTCAATTAGAAACACAATGAGGTGAGAAAATAGACCAATTTCAAATTTTTCAAGCACTGAACTAAAATTTATATTTCAAAGTCTTTGCTTTGGGGTGGTGTGGGGTCTGATTAATGAGATGACTTTCTCTTCTTCTGGTCATTAAAATGATTATGAGTGTTTTCTAGCCTTGATGATTATCGAGTGCTTCTTGTAAGGCCAAATGAAACTTGTTTCAGAGTCTATTTTGTTGTGAAATAAAGCCCTTCTAACACTCAGCAGACAGAAGACATGAAACGGCATTGATAACACTTCGGTGCCTGAGTTTTTCTGCAAGTGGGAAACTACTAACAATTTATGCCACTTCGGTACAGGGGAGACAGTACCCCAGACTTCTGTTTTTTTAGTGCTAATGGGAAATGGATTTATTCAAAATTCTCCCAATCACAAACTCATTCACTCTTTGTTTGTTTGTTTTTGCATTTCATGCCTGTTTCCATACCTAAGTCTGTTTCCCTCCGAAGATTAGTGAATGTGTTTCTCTGCAATAGTACAGGCCCTTCCCTATCCAGCAACCACAGACAGGATGCTGCTTCGACTTAGAACCGTAGGACAGCAGCTGTCTATGGGTACGGGTGCCCTCTTTAATCACAGTGAGCTCCCAAACAGGCACTAGAATGACATGCATTTGACATTTGGATGTACCTGATGTGATACTTGAGACAATGCCATGATTACTTGCCCTTAAACATGTAAAATCATTTCACAAAAACAGACAGAAATATTGTCCATAGAAATTGTTCCCTTTAAAAAGTAGCAATATTATCCTGGATTTGGAAACATGTTATAATCTTCACTCACAAATGGTAAGACACTCATTTCACATATAACTTGGTAACAGAATTCTGTACTTGAGAATAACAAACCTATTGCTTACAAAAATTAGTCTATGGACTCTAGAACATTGTTTCCAGAGTTAAGACAGAGGATGCTATTGGAATACTAATGGCCGTATTGTCAGGCATATTTTAGAAATAAGATGTTTCACTCTCTAAATTTGGAAAGCTGATTTCTACTAGGGGACATTCCTCTATACTGGAAGTGGCATCTAAAACTATAAAAAATTTGCCAAGGTTTTCTTTTACATAAAATTTCTAATAAAGCTGTAAATAAAGTGCACGAAAGAGTTCTATGAAAAGTTTAAAGATACATTTAACACTGTAGATGGAAATAATTTTCCAAATATACTGCTATCATTTTTAGTTTCTCTTAGTTTTACAGAAGTTTCTGAGTAGCTGTTTATCTGGTTCAATTTTCAATCTCATGGGGCTATAAGGATCACTAGAACATACAGTTTATCTCTGGCTTCTTGGAAACAGGCACTGAATGATAAATGCTGTCCATGATGAGTCTGTATTGCATCCAACCATGATGAATCTAAAAATTAAGCTCAATAATAGGTAGTGTATTTTCCTCTTCAAGAGAACCACCAGGGAAGGCACTTTCATAACATTCCTTTTTATTCTGTCTCACTCTTGAACAAGTCAGAACAGTAAGACCTCAAACTCCCAAAGTGTGACAGTCCTGGATCATCAAACAGCATGAAAAGGGAATGAAAAGACAGAACATTGCCATCACTGGCAACTGCCCATAATTTCCTGACTAACAAATGCCTGTTATCAATTACCTAATAGGCAGTGACAGTAAGTTGCAAAACAAAAAGCACAGTTTTGATTTAGATTTGAATCAAATGCTCTCTCTATTGCTAAGAGGTGGTGTATGATCTTCAAAGCAACAACTCCCAAAGCTTCAGGTTCCTCATCCAGAAATGCTGTTGTTAGTGCCTACTTCAAAGTGATTTTGTGAGAAACTGAGAAATTCCCTCCACATATCATAAACACATAATAATTGGGCACTATTGTCAATAGTCACTGAGTAATGGGTCAGATAAAAAGGCACTGAGCTGATTGATCTGTGGGATGGCGGAGAGTTGTCATAAAAAGAACTAGAAGCAGATTACAGTTCTACTATGTGCTAGGATAGGGTCCTCTCATGCACTGACATGATGTTGATATTGTAGGGTAGGTAATTTTGTTTTAAATTTGCTGATGCAAAATCTGAGTGTTTAAGACCTCACCTGACCTTCCTACAAGGGAGACATCCGAAATGGACACTCTCAACCAACACATGCCCCTGACACAACAGTGTATTTTCTCTGGTGGCACAGTGGCAGCCGCACATAATTGGGAAAGGAAGCAAATGAAGCCACAGTTGGTAAGCACCGGATAAGTGCTTCTCCATATTACTCTTTCAGAATTGGGATTCATGACGGCATCCATCTAACTTCCGGTTGTCCCATTTAAAAAGTAAAGTTTTTGTGCCTTTTTGAGACAGGGTTTCCCTGTGCAGTTCAGGCTGGCCTTGAGCTCACTTTCTAATCCAGGCTGGCCTAGAACTTCTGACGATCCTCCTGCCTCAGCCTCTCAAGTGCTGGGACTACAGGCCACTATGTCCAGCTAACAAGTTATTTCTTAAATATTGGAATTATAAGTAAACTTCTTGGGTGGCTACTTCTAAAGGACTCCATTTCTCTTGAAAAAATAACAAATAATTGGATTTAAAGTAATATATGAGGTTTACATTGTTATACAGAAATGAAAGGAGGATTCTTATATAACTCTCTTCTGTAAGGATTCATTTGAAGCTTTAGTCCCTCTGTTTTTGTGGGCATTTGATGGCTTATATCCTTCAGTTAGTTAGAAACAGAACCCATAGGCTATATAGAATCCATAGAATGTATAGAATATTAGAATATTCAGAACATTAACAAAGTGTCAGGAGACCACCAAAGATATAGCAGCAGAACCCACAGGATATATACCCAAGATTTGTAGTTCTAAATCTAAAAGGTATCATAGCAGAGTGGAAACTAGCCACATCACTCATGTTGGAGTCTCATTCCACAGGCTATGTGCCTGGATTTCCTCTGCTTGAGGTAAATCTTTCATTAGATTTAGACATTCAAGTGAATGTATGGGATCAACCTATACTGTGGAGGGGAATCAGCTTGTTTACAGTCCACAAACTAAATGTTAATCTCATTCAAAAACACACTCACAGAAACAGCTGGACTCATGTTTCAACAAGTATCAGAGTCTCAAGTTCCAAGCTAATGTATAAAATCAGCCATTACACAGATTTACTGTGGTGCTGATATTTCACCAATAATCTGAATTTTGTCCCATGGTTTTATTAGTGAAGTTTTTTTGGTGGCTTTGAACATATACCCAAACAAGAATAATTTAAAAGGAGAAAGATTTCCTTTGCTTCATGGTTTTGGGGATTTCAGTCCATGGTCAGCCAATTCCAGTCCCCATCGGCCTGTGGCAAGGCATAAACATAACAGCAGAAGGGCCTGGTAGAAAGTAGCTGCTTGTCTCATGGCTAACAAGAGGCAGAAAGAGAAAGACCCCAGGGAAAGTGAAACCTATGGAGACACTATCCCAATTGCTTACTTCCTCTAACTAGGGCGTACCACCTAAAAGCTCTTTCTTCTATGAACACATCAATGGGTTTGTCCATTCTAATCCCAAAATCTAATAAAAATCTAATCACTTCTCTAGGCATCTTTTAATCTACCCTAGTTGACAACAATGTTTAAACATCACACACTGCCAGCCAATTGGAATGTTTTACATTTGCTAATTATGAATATCACAATCATTATGCAATAAAGTGAGGGCAAGATTTTAAAGTAAAACTAAAACTGGGAATACTAAACCCATTTCCTATTCAGTAAAACAAAGGAGAAAGAGAATAATTAAGGCTTTTCTTTTCACATATTGTTTTAGTTTCTGTCTGGATATCTCCCCCAAAGCCTCATGCAATCATGGGTGCAGGCTTCTAGAGTTTATGATTGATGCATGGTTCAATGTTGGGATTATGGATGTGAGTTCTACACCTGCCCTGGGGCAGACAGTTTGCATACAATGTAAGGTAGGGAAAGAGGCTTGCTCTTGCTGCTCCTCTGTGCTGTGCTTACTGCTTTTGCTGTTTTGCTGTGCTTACTGTTTTGCTGTTGTGCTGTTTTGCTGTTTTCTGCCACCATGTGTCACCCTGCCTTGGAGCCAGCTAAGTATAGACTGCAACTTCCACAAACTGTAAGCTTTATAAACCTTTCCATCCTTAATTTGTCTCTGAAATGAGAAAAATAACGAAGACACATATGAACTACTATAGATACACATTAATGACATTGGAAAGGGGTTATTTCTTTGAGTGGACTTTAATTCCAGAATTACTTTTCTACGTTTTTTAAAATTCTGAACATTACCTTACAAATTACTTTGGAGGATGTAAAGGTGCCTATTCAACATATATCTCAAAAGTGGGACATTCTCAACATTAGAGTATTTATGGCAGCAAAATTCTAAACATATTTGCTGCATTCGAAGTGTATTTTGCCCACCACGTGTAACCTATAGATGCTGTTGATGTACAGTGTTTCCTAATTCTCCTAAATCAGGAATGATGGAGCAGCTCAAACTGAGCCACTTTATAGACCTTCTATAAAGCAAGTGCTTCCAGGAATCATATTTACAGAAAAAGAAAAATCTGCTCTGGAGATAATGCATATAATCACATTTTCTAAAAATGGGAAAGCCTCATTACTTTCTTCTTTGGTATCTTTTTACATCGTCACCTGCAGCTACGCTCTGTTGCCATTATTCTGATAGTAGTAAGAAAAAATCACCACTAAAAACCTCAAAATAGAGGATTTATTTTGTAAAGCTGTAATTATGCAACTCAAGTTTCAGCTTTTCCTTCAAAGAATAACAATACAAGGACTCCAAAATTATGTAAAAAATGAAGCACTTGGAAGAAATCCCTTTTGAATACATTTTCTTCAAAAAAATACTTAAATCTCTGCAGAAACAGGGATAGAGTTTCCATTATTAGAAGAGTTTAAATGTTCTGGTTAAAACCAACTCCTAAGAATATTTGCAAATAATATGCCCAGTTCTGCAAATGAAGAAGTAGACTATTTTATCACACTCAAAATTATATCCTTCAATTTAAGCCACATGTTTTGTTCTCTTGATTTTGTTTCCCAAAATTTTAATTTTTATTGTCTCTTCAGAAACATTTGGTTCCTTTGAAGAATTCATAGAAAATTACCATAATAGTCTGGTCTTTCTTCATTCAAGTCTAGCTTTCTTTTTCAATCTTTGTCTCTAAGTATCCCACATGCTTAAAAAATGAAAAAGGAACCACTTTCCTTTCTATGGTTGATGTCTGATAATAACAAAATGTTTGTTAAGGTACATATCTGCTGATAGCATTTTAACCTCACCCTTGTGTTCAAGGGCCACTAGAACTGTTTTTTTGTGTGTGGTAGGGGGAAGTGATGATAACTATAATCATTTCTCTTATAAAAAACAGCCTCACATTTTCTCTAATCTTATCACAGAATATCAAATCAACTTTTTATTAACTATTAGAGATAGCACTTTATTGAAAACAATTTTTAATTCTACTTCAAGCTTTATTGAATCAATTTTTTAATGAAATACTGGCCTTTACAGTTGAAGATTAAATCTCATTTGTTCAGTTTCAAGACATTTTTTTCCTAAGCTTTTTGTATTATAATATGCTATTTCTTCCTTGATACCCAGTCTCATCTGGAAATTTAATTATTGCCATTAACAACTAACTGAATATCATTTATAAAGATATTTAATAGAGTGTAGTTCAAGACCACATTGAGTGAAACATAACACTTCACAATCACTGTCAAAGACTCACAGTATGTCCTCACATTCCCCTCCCCCCCCCATAGTCAACAACCTATGTGTTACTGTCTGCTGAAGGTAAAGGCTTTGCACTGAGATTCTCAGCAGCTACTGCCTCAGTGACTTTACCTTACTGAACACTAGTGGCTCTTCATTTGACACTGATACTGATTTTCTCCTCCTAGTAGTTTTGTACATATGCAGTTTTTAACAGAAAGAGTTCATTTATAGTTTTATAACTAATTTCCAAAAAGAACACATAGCTCTCAAAATATACAAAGTTGTGTACTTTCTCACTTGGTTACATTTTTTTTTAAGAAGTTATGCTGTATTTTACCAACACAATACTACAATTTTCACTTTGGTGTGTAACCGATGTGCTCTTTGTTTCATGAAAATGTCTTGACTTAGAATGTGGGGATTTTTCCCAATAGCATAGTTTATTACTTCTTTGAGGACTTTTTTGAAAATGCATATATCTTTCAAACTTTCTTGACTTTTTTTCATAGTACTAGGGAATGAGCCCAAGTTCTCATCATGCTTGGCAAGTATTCAACCTTGTGCTACATCCCTGAAAAAGCATATTTTAAATATATACTACATTTGAGTGAAAAAGAAAAATTAGTTTCTATAAACTGAAATGTAAGAACATATTTTTACATCAGTGTACTTCAAATAGTGTGAAGAAGTGGGGAATTATCTAGAGATTATAAAACTTTCAGAAAAATATATGCTGTCAATCTTAGTTAATAGTCTTTCCTGACATTAACATTTTTAGAACATCTAGAAGAAGCCGAACTTATCTAACTTTAAAAATGTGCTTTCCATTGATTTTTCCAGTAAAAAAATAGAGAACTAGATAATATATTTTAGTATTTGTTCTAATTAGAAGAATGCTCAATTGTGAGTGATTAGTATCATTTTTCCACCCTTGCTTCACTGTTTCAAAAAGATGTTAATCAAGTCTGTACCAGTGGAGGGGTGGTAAATTGCAGCATGTGCAGTAATATTAAAAAAAAGTCATGATTTAGCATAAGGTTATCTACTCTTTATTTAATATAGGGAAAGTGGCATGCCATGTACAACTGGGAGCGCATTATTAAAACCGAAACACTTACAATGTGGAGTGTTAACGAGAGGGCAGTACACGTAATTGAATAGGCTGGGTAAGATAGAGTGCATGCATTCCATAAGGAGGAAGATGATTAAGTGAATGAGTGTCAGCATTCACACTAAGCATAAGGTCCAGAGTGAACCAGACCAGTCTTTCAGCCTAAATTCTCCTCTCCTCAGCAGGCCAACAAGCAACCTCTCCTGTATGCAGCACGGGAACAGTCCCTCCTGGGCCCAACTATTGCTCAGCATAAACATGACATAAATATGATGCCTAGAATCTAGTCAGGCATTCATAGACATCATCTTATAAATGATAGTGACCATTAGTTCTACTCTTTCTATCAGAGATTTCTCAGAAGCAATTCCAAAGCAGAGTGCCGGGGCCCTGTGCGATTGCTGCCCATACAGTTGCTCACAGTGGGTTACTCTTGGTGAAGGATGGATGCAAGAGGAAGACAAAGACCACTGGAAGGTGGCAGAAACAACAGCATGCCTGTTTTGAAATTTAGTTTCAAGAGAATTAGAGGCATTTATGAGTTATCTGTCTTGAAATTTTGCCATTTTATGAAAAAAGATAGACGGTCCTTACCTCATATGCTCGAGCCATGTGAGT
Source organism: Dinomys branickii (assembly GCA_004027595.1). Classification (NCBI taxonomy): domain Eukaryota; kingdom Metazoa; phylum Chordata; class Mammalia; order Rodentia; family Dinomyidae; genus Dinomys; species Dinomys branickii. The sequence continues at coordinate 37,701 of PVLD010000680.1, forward strand.
GAATCCTCCACCCAACAAACACTGTGGAAAAACCTCGCTACAATCAGCCAAGCCTGGTGCAGGCCAGCATGAATGCTCAGTCGTTGCATGAAGAAGTAAGAAAAGAGAAAAAGTGGCAGAATTTGGAGTACTTTCCTATATAGCAAAAGATACTGACCTATGTGCAATGTCATAAATATTAAGCAATGCTGTTATGTATTATTGGCATTTCAGGAATAACAAAACCAAATTCTGTTGTAATAGCATAATGATGGCAGAGGTGAATATTTATTCCCAAGTTCTGAGACCTGAAGTGCAGCTGTTGCCCTATGCACACTGGAGATTAATCAATTGCCCGTTGGATTCGTCCACGTTCTCCAAGGGGAGGAACAAAGTAAGACTCTGCACTCTGTATCTGAAGAGGCATGAAAGATGCAGATCTGAGGTTGTGAATCCCCAAGAGATTGTGTAATCCCTAAGCCTAAGGGCAGGAGAAGAGGAGATGAGGTGTCTCTGGCTACACAGTGAAGAGGAAGATGCAAAGGCTACAGATACCTCCCACTGCCCTTAGTTCTGTTCAGGCCCCAGATGGATCAGGTGACGCCCAGCCATGGGGGAAAGGCCAACTGTCCTTGTTGAGCCCAGAATTCAAATGCTGACTTTACCAAGAGCGGTGCAGACATGCCCAGGAGCAATATGGAGTCTGGGCTCACCACTGCCCAATTTGACAGATAAGGTTAACCATGACACCAGTAGCTCTAGATACATGATTTTTTCCCTTATTTCCAATCCAGATCTTCAAACTAGGAATCAAGACAAATGTTTGAAGTGGATGCCAATATTATTGAAGTTTCTTTCACATTTTACCGCTAGGCAGCTTATTTGGCTAACAGTATAAAAAAAAAAAAAGTAAACCAAAATCCAAGACTGAACGGAAGCTCATTTATTTGCTCAACAAACATTTACGAGTGTCTGCCATATGCTAGGCCCTGTGCTTGGCACTATTATGCGATTAATTTAAAAATAATCTGTGATTTCAGGAACAATTCTAACCCAAATAATTTAGACAGAGTAAAACAAGTTATTCATAAGGAAGCAGACCAACTGGGAAGCTAGTTTAAATAATGCGCTTATACAGCAGAGAAAGTATTGTAGATCTTACAGGAAATAAACCTAAACTTCTACCAGAAAAATGTCAAAATAATCAAGCATATAAAGAATGATATTCAGAACCAAATTTCTTCAATCCACTGTAGAGAACACAATATATATTTGGTACAGCTGGTTTGTAACACGAGGACCCTATAGCTGTAAACCCAGGTCAGGGGCTGAGAGATTGACTGAACTTATGTACTGCTAGAGACAGAACAAGAATCCACAAAGTACTAGCATGTCAGAGCCACCAGCTCAAAATGGCATTTGCCATTTGTTTTGTATGCAGCTCTAGTTTCCTCTCCATTGCCTCTAGCTCACAAAAAGACTGGTTTCTTCCATAAAGTTTCTCTCTGTAGAGAATTCTAGGCTTGACCAACCATGGAGAAATAAATTTTCTCTTCTTTCACAGTGCATAATTTTCTCTTTCTGACTCCTAAGAAGAGACCATGGATAGGAGTTAAGGGTATTTGCCTTTAGAAAACAATAGTGTCTGGCTCACAATTTTACAAGATAGATTTTATTTCCTATTACAAAGAAAAACACCGGCACCTTCTCACTGCCCGGTGCAAGGAGTCCTTTTCTCTGTTACAAAAGAAATGTGCCTATAAAATTTCACTTACATTACTATGAGTAAATACATATTAACCAAAACAATTCTATTTTCTGATGATCTCAAAGGACAGTTGCCTGTTTGGAGGAAAACAAACAACTCTTCTTTGTTGGTTGAAGCATAACAATGCCTTCCCTCTGGCCCACAGGTCCAGATTTGTGGGCCAGCTGCTCATAATGCTTTTGGCTCCAATGATGAGCACACATTTAGGGCCCAAGAAAATTGTGCTCCCTATCACTTTCAGTTCAAAGATATATTAGTAATTATTTAATAATAATGCTTGTGTTGTTTGTGGTGAAGACCACTCCTAGGTCTGCTGTTCATGTAGAAAGGCAAACATAATCCAGAAGAGAAGTGAGCTTCTCTGATAGGAATTCTCCAGCAGCCATTGCTCTGGCCTTTACATAGTCATTTGGGATGAGGCCATCGGGTTTTGCCTGAGTGGGTCCTGGCTTTGTGGTTTGTGGTGGTTGTTCTTCCTCTACTTATCTGGTGGTGTGCAGTTAAAAGATTAGACCTGCTCTTCACTGACTCCTTGTTAACCTCCTTCTCTTCACACCATTCCAGCACATCTCTAGCGTGGGTCTCCCAAATATTGTCAGTTGATGCTTTATTGTGCTTTATAGTGACACAGATGAAACTGCACAAGGAGAACGTGATGCCTGTTTGCAGTTCTAAACTGTATAGACTTCAGAGATGACCCTTGTTCTGTGGGCCTTTAATTTGGTTTGACCCACGAGGTTGCATCAGCCAGTGCCCGAGAGGGCTTCTTTTTGCAGGAGTTCATCATTTGCCCATGAGCTCCCAAGCAAGAAGCATTTAGAGGCAGCTGTCTTTTCAGCTTTGTGTCTGTGATGAGCTTTCAAACAGACGGCACAAGTGCGTGCTGCGTCAGCTGGCTTGCCTGCGCCTCAGTTCTGTGGTGTGATGTTGATTCTGTCACTGGTGCCCCCACTCTTCCGCGCTATCTTTTCCCCTTCCCTCTCATTCAGAGCTCCCGCTCAACCTGTCACTAAGTCCTGTCATTTTCCCTTTGAGCTGTCTCTCCATTGCCTGACTCTCCTTCCCCATCACCGCCACCTAACCTAGGCTTGTGATTTTTGCAGGATGTTTCAGCACAGAATCTGCGTTTCTAACCCACCTTGCACACTTACATCAGCCCGGTGTTCCTAATGTCCTGCTTTTCTTCTATTAGTTTCTGCTCAATGATCTAGTGGCATTTCCTTTTACTATCTAATAAAATGCATCCCAATGCTGCCTCATATTCCTTTCAAACCAGGGTTCCCACTCATTAGAGACACCCCATAGATGCTGCACTTAAAAGCAGCATGCTCATACGAGTGCCTCATTGCTTTCGATATGCTTTACTTCCAACCCTGCATTTCCTGCCTCTCTTTTCCTGTATAAATCTACTTTGTCCTGGGGGAACAATGCAAATCCCATCCTTCCCAATGCCTCCGTACCAGCTTTCGCCCACATGCACATTCTCTGTGCTTCAGTGGCATACACTAATACTTTCTCATGGAACGCATCACATTGCACTACAATTGTCTGCAAGCAGTGACACTCAAAATTGTTTCTCATACTCCCTAAGGAGCCCTCTGACAATGGAGCACAGTTTCTCTTACCCAGTCTTGTAACACCCTGTGCCAAAAGTTTTCATACGTAGTAGTAGATTCTCCATGAAGACTTGTCCAAGTGTTTAAATGTTTAGTGGGACATTTACACTGTAGCCAGCACATGCAAATGTTTGCACCAGAGTACGCGTTTAACACTATGCTGTGTAACCAAAGGTGAGGAATGTAATGACTCCCTGGGCCCAGAGCTAAGGAAGCTTCCCTCCCTCAATCACCTTATGAGTGATGTTTTTCCTCCCACAGCTTTCCAGGGCAGGGACCATCTCTCCCCAGCACTTTACTCCTTTGATAACAGCACAGTGATGATATCTGAGTACCCAGGGATTTGAATACTTGAGCTTCCAGTGCATCTGATCCCGTTTCTCACACAGGGACTGGTTGTCCTAAAAAGACACTGCCCTGAGAGGCAGAGGCTGGCTCTCCATTTATATATTTATATGAGAACACATCAAATCAAAGAATATTACCCCATATTTTAAATTTTTCATTAGTCTGTGTGACTAAGGTTTAAAGATGAATGGAGAAAAGTGAAAGCCCATCTTTTAAAGCTCCCTAATTGAGCAGATTAAAATATCTCCAGAACATCTACATTTAGATAATATTAAGGATACACATGTTTTCCCTCCAGCAACATTAGAATTTTCTTAGAGTCAAGACATTTGGCTTATATAATGTTTTTCCACAACATGAAGTATCTTCCATCAAATAAATACTAAGTGAATATTGGCCAAGCTGAATTATAAGTAAGACCTAAAGTTTTCAGTAGCTGAGAAACGGAGATATCAGTAAAGAACGGAGTAGAAGAGGAGTGTAATGAAATAGTATCCTACCCAGACCTTCTTACATATTTGTATGTTGCTCTGTGAATACCTCATTATGGCTTTATTTTTTCTATAAACACTTAACACCATTGAAACACTGAAGTGGTTATTTACACATCTGGTATGGAAGTTCTAATGCAGCAGAAATACTTGTTCCTTTCTCTTCTTGTTTTGACACCAGTGCCAAGCTAAAGTGCCATTTTGTAAACCAAAAATGGTTGACAGCCTATTTTGGTTCTGAATTAAAGTTTTATAGAACATTGCCACTACCATTAGTTCTTGCACTGTTGGTGGTACTTGGTGTGCAACAATAGCTGAACTGAGTAGCTGTGATGGAAGTCTGAGGGCTCACAAAACTAAATGCTGTTAGGTCCTCTTTTCCATAGGAAAAGTTATTTGACTGTTGGTCTATGTTAGAGTCATGCTTCACACCCCGTAAGAGTAAAATGTCTGTTAGACAAATGAATGAAATAAGAAATAAATGAGTCAGAGACAAAACTCAAGTCACACTTCACCATCTCTGCCCCAGAAGTCTTTTGTTTGTCTTGAAATATTTGGAGACCCTAAAACACATGTGTGGTGACGTGGAGGCCCAGAAGCCACTGTAAAAAAAAAATATACCCCTGGGATGGCTCTGTATAAACTTTTAGTTACAGTCTAGTGTCCTTAGGATTAGAGTAGAGAAAAAAGATGAGTAGATCTTAAAAGAAAATTCCTGCTGGGTAAAGCATGCTAAGAAAATTATCAGTGAGCCTACATGGTAGAAGTACATATTTTGAGTAATAAAATTCTGGGCCTTACAAATCCCCACCTCAAGAAGGGTTATTCTACTCTATAAAGAATAAAGCTATATATTTTATTTTAGGCTCCCAAACTAATTTGTGAGAACACTGTTCTCTTAAGGATCTGATTAAAGGCAGACGAGAGTTTATGCCTGACTGGCCTGCAAGGCAGGAAAGCTGTTTGGTGCTTCTTTTTTTGGCTAGAATGAACACCCAATTATGAGCAGGTCAAGGTACCAAAAGGTTGCTCAAAACCTTAGAATGCATGTCTGAGGGACTGCAGAGGTGCAGGCAGCAGGCCTGATTATATATCAGAACCCCCTGCCAGAAATAATTGGAGTGTGATATCTCTGAAAAAGACTGGCTGTCTGCCTCATCAAGTTGATAGGAGCTTATTGCACTGAGATTTGGAGTATTGCTGGGAATGTAACAGAGTTTTACTTACTGGTAGTGATGCCAGAGATTTTCTGGATCCAATATCTGTTAAGCCTCAAAAGAAATGAAGATTTCGATTTAATTTTATTTTTAAAAAACTGAAAGGAATTTATGATATGACAAAAAATTCTATGTGGTTTAATACTAATTGATTCCAACTTGATTTCACAGAATAGCTAAATGCAGAAAAATATCATAAACTCAGGAGCCATTAAAAAAGAACCTACAAACTGTATCAAAGGCATGTTTTTAACTCAATTTGGATTCTGACTTCAGACAGTCGCAATAGCCTGTGAGAGGAGAAAAGAGGGTTAAACTGCAGTGCTATTCTATGATTTGCACATGTGATGTGCTTCTGTCTCCCTTCCCTGTGAAAAGAACCTGCCCTGAAACACACACAGCCCCTTAACTCTCTGCCCTCAGCCCTGTCTCATCGCTCAGCTGTCAGTAGTATTCATTGTACATTGATTGGGAGGAAAACAGAAGCCAAAGCTTTTTTCCTTGAAGGAGCACAGCTCACACTGCAGGCAATAAATAATGACACAGAAGCAGAACAAACAACAGCTCCTGTGGAATGCAGGACAGCAGGTGTACTTTGCTAGAAAGTTAGAAACTCAAGAATTTGCTGTCCGATGGAGGTAGGCAAAGGTTACTGGGAGGGACACAACAGCATAGACTTGGATCCCACAGACCCAACCGCCACACTTGAGAGCCTGAAAAGACAGTGGGGACTTGTGGGTAGAAGCAGAGACTGGAGAGTGACCATTCACGAAGAAAGAAAAAAGAGACCAAGAGGAAAAAAGGGTGGAAAAAGAAAGCCCACCTTCTGAACAAGAGGAAAAGAAAAGGTCAACAGCCTGCATAGCAGCAAATGTGTTTCTGAGTTGCTCCCTTGGGGAATGGCAAAACAGGTGCTATTTTCTCTTTATTACATCCTTTACCTTTGTTTGCTATTCCTACTTCTACTTTCCTTATGAAGGAGTGAAAAATAGAACTAATTCAGAGCTAAAGAAAAATGTAAAGCATTTACTGAGAACCAACGGTGAGCAGAGAACTGAACTAAACACTTTGTATGTAAAGAAAAACCCTCTTACTTGAACTTCGCAGGCTCCTTGCAGAATAAGCAATGGTAAAAGATTAGAATCCTGTGTAAGAGCAATCACTTATTCCATGCCTATCATTCCAAAATATTTAGTTTATGTCTTTTTTCCTTGCACTTATTACACAGCCATAGATGGCCTAATCCTATAATTTAAATAACCTTCTGGATTTTAGAAAATGCTACCCTTTCTGTCAGATTTGAGATGGTTTCCCAGGAGTTATTGAACTCCTCCAGCACCTGCCAGAAATGAAATGTTTGTCTGCAGAGCTGTTCACTTGACCTTACATTTAGTTCCGCAAGTTTCTTTTTCTCTGTCTTTTTCTTCATCTTTATAGTTGAGGTGGAGTTTGTGTTTCTATCTGGGTCAATTGCAAGGAAGAGAAAAATCTTTTAAATGACTTCAGTTGATATAGTCACATAAAATTTCTGATTTGTGGACAGAATAAAGTTTCAGAAAAGGTATCAAAAAAAGAAGGAAAACTTTTGCATTACTTATTTTGCCTTCCAACAATTAATTTTGGAGACACATTTGTAAACAAGGGTACTGTGATAATTTTCAATTTCTTTATTTTCTGAGTTATGAAATGGGAATAAATAATACAGGGGAACCAGAGGAAGGTGATTCAGTTGGAACCGAAGCTAGTCTTCTCCCTACTGGTATCCTCCATGAAAATACTGAGTCAGACTCTTTAACAAAAAACTTTTGGCACCAGAAATTGGAGGATGATTATCTCCAGACAGCCTCTCAGCTTCTCCACTGATGGAGCAAGGTTGCATGCCAAAATAACGCCGTAAGTGATGTGGACCCTTCAATTTACTTGGAAAATGGAAACCCAGTCATTCTAGTGACAATTTTCAGCAGCCTATCGAATTTTACCCATCAATGGCAAAGCTAGGATTGTTTCTATCTCTCTGCGGTAAAAAGCTTTACGTATTTTTAAAGGAAAAACTTTTCCTTTTTCTTTCTGCTCCATTTCTCCATAAAACAAAATACAATAGAAGAGAAAATAAAAGGCTTCCTTATTTTTCTATATGATCATTGACAATTTACTGGGCAACCCTAATAAACTGAGGGTGACCGTGAGTCTGATATTTTGGGAACTCACTATGGAAGGAGAAAAACCAGAAACAACAACTGCTTTTAGTAAAAATCTAAGTTTAAAGGCAGCGGCTTGCTGCAGGACTTATTGAAAAGCTTATTGTCACCTTTCTTTACTAAAAGGATGTTGACTGTCATCAGTAATAAAATGTTATTTGTCAACAAATCTCTAATTAGTTTAATGGATGTTCTCTTTGCCTACATCATTACACTTCGGTCTCAGTAGTGTGTTGAAAAGTGTTCCATGAAAAGGGTCATTTTATTTTGACATGGAAATATAGTCATAGACGTAACCCTTCCCTTGTCAATAAGGAGAAAATTGTCAGAATTGAAACACAGTTCTCCATTTGGGGATGTGCATCATTTATTCACAAACAACTTCTCTCTTATTAAAAAAAAAGAATGATCTTCCTTCTCGCTTCCCATGGCACTCACGCAATGACAAGGAATAGAAGCCTACCAGCACCTGTTTTGCCATTTAATTATGAAGCTATAGCTGTCGGTAAAGCAACACAAAGAAAAGGCTAGATTGAATCTGAAACGGCAAATGTTTTATTGAAAAGAGAAGAGAGAAGAATTAGTGACGTAAATGATCAGCAAGTAGAAAAATGACTGTTGTAAAAGTGAAAACTTTAATCTGATCATCAAAACTAGCATCAGAGGAATTTTACCAATGGACATAGTGAAAAAAACAGTGATTTGAGAGACCGAGAGAGAACGCAAGAGATGACAGAGTGCAGAAGCAGAGGGCCAAACTCTGACATAAATGAAGAGAGTGTAAGAGTGTTTCGGCTACAGTGTCAAAACTGCAGAGCTCAACGCATCACAATTAGCTAGTTTTTGTGGTCTTCTGTGCAGATACCCGTCATCCACAGCAAAAGCCTTTGGTACAAGTGACACTAGCATCAATGTCCGAGTGTAGCCTTTTTTCCCTCCAGGATGCCCAAATCTATACTTTGGGTACGACCAGGGGAGATAGCTTGGCTGCTTTCTCAGAATTCCCTTTGGTGCCTTAGGAGGACCCCGCCCTGGTAAACATGATGAACACGGCACCCTGCGTTTCATCAGCTCTCTTCTGCAGACATTCACAAAAGATCAGCTTCTGTGCGCTTTAGTCAGACACGCAGCTATGAAAGTGCCATAAACCTGTGTGATCACCACCTGCAATGTAAAAAATGCCAGCAATAACTTACCAAAATACTTCCAGTGAAAATATGACTTTGACCCAGATGGCAAAATAGGCTGCATTGGCCATAAATCTGCAGGCAGTAAATGGGCAGCTGGTAAATCTGCTACCATTGCTACTGTTTTTTCAACACTTTATCTCCATAGCCTTTTCCTAAGGAAATAAAAATTCTTGAAACACAGAAGAAGAAACAAAACACTGACTGGAAATTCTGTGGTGAGGCTGTAAGATTCTCGAAATTTAGGTGACCTGTTCTTACATTTTAGGCTTAGGGCTGAGGCTTTGGCAGAAGGAAGAATAGTGTGCTGAGAGGAGAGGATAAAATGTATAAACCAGACCAAAATTTCTTTCCTGTCATTTTGGCAGCAACAATCACCTTGCAAATACAAATTTTGTTTTCTTCTTTACATAGAATAGCAAATATTCTCTAAATACTAGTAGTTCACATCCCTCCCAGTTTCTATTTCATATCAAACTACTTCTATGCATAGTGAGAGAAAGGATTAACAGCATTATCATCAATATAGTGCGAAAACCCATCATCAATTTAGGAATAACTTGTGATCATGATCACATTTTAAGGGAAGATTCTATTGAGTTGGAGATTTTTCCCCACAAGGGAACAGATGTAATCATAATCCATTATCATGTGAGGGAGTTTTTAACCCTGGAATAAGAAATAGTGCAGAAATTTTTACTCTGTAGGAAATATCTCCACTACAGTTTAAGTAATGAGATATTTGAGCCCAATTCTAAGACATCCATTTTAATAGCTTATTAAATTCCCCTTGGTTCCTATACCTGTGGGTTCTCCCTGTCGAGGACTGTCAATTCAATGATTGGTGAACACTCTAGGCCTTGGAGCGCAACACCTATCTTCCCAGAATATGGTCTTATACCCAGCCATGTCAGCTGTGTTCACACACACTGATCTAACATGTTGTAAAGTCAGTGGTCTCAAGAAAGCATACAAAAGAACTAGTGGATCTGGGTCCACTTGTGCAGTTTGTTGTAAAGGGGCAATATTTTCCCAAATATATTGTAGAAAAATCTCTAATAAAAGAAGGAAACTCTACATCAGTGATACAGTCAGGAACCACTAATCTGTCCAGAATGGAAGGGAAACAATGTAGTCCACTTGTCATAAATGACTAGAATCCCCAGAGGGCTCAGCATTCGTTTACTGAAGGCATTCGGAAACTTGGCAGTAGATCCTCTTGATAAGTGGATGCTGGTGCTGGTGGCCCTGTGTGGGGTACTCGTATTTGCCATCATCAACACATATTTTACCAAAGGTTGGCTGGCAATGACTGGCCAGATCATTTTATTAGTTCATTCTTTAGTACCTCACTTTATGTAGTTCATTCTTTAGTACTGTGTGTTTTCTGTAGTGGATATTCGCATGTATTACAAAGATCTTCTCCCTCTATGCTCATACCCATCAGTACATCCATGTGTACCTTCCCCTAACACTTTTTACTTCCATGTCATTACATACGCTATCTCTTGACTACTTCTTGAACTATTTCTCTTCTCACACAAAGGTGCACTGTCTAAGACTGATATTCACCAGGAGAGCTAGTGCAGAACATTAGCTGTCCATATATTCTATAAGTCCATATTGTAGCCTCTGTCCATGTTGGGCCATCGTTCATATGCAAGAGAATAACCCTTCCGGAAGCTAAACCTGGGACCGTTTCCCGCTCTCTCAGTTCATCATACTCGCTTTCCCAGGTGGCCCAGATGTGAGCCAAGGGAGGTGCCCTGGTGCCACAGTGCTGCCAGTGGTTCTGGATTTTCTGTCCCCAGGGCTTGCTCTGTCTGCTGGTCCAGCTCCTGCTCCATCGCTAATGTATAACTTCTTGTGATGGTTGCACCAAGGGCTCAAAAATCATCTTTAGGACTGTTGGAGTGAAAGAACCAAGCTCATGATGGCATAATTTCATTCAGTCACTTGATATCTCATGAACTATGCTCTGCATACACGAGCTAACAGTAATATGAAAGAAAATGTTTCTGTAGAAAGTTTTTCCAGTGGACGTGCTATGGTGTCTCCTAGAAAGTCTACACATCTGTGCTGTAATCTCCACTAACACTTGTCAGTATGGTATCCTTTCCCAGCCTTGCTAGCTCCAACACCATAAGTTGTATGAGATTGTGTGACCCAAGAGGCAGAACTTTTACTCTTCTGCCTGAGTCTTCCACCCAAATCTGATTTGAACTTCATTCAAATTTAAGTAAACCAATACATTTATATCAACACATCTTATTGTCTACCAGCATATCTGTAGGGATACAATGAATATATTCTCTTTTAAAACATAAAAAGACTCACTAGGACACCATGTTTCCTTCTGCGTGCAGGTAGGTACAAAATACAATTATTTGTCTTTATTTAGTAATCTTTGAAGTGTTTTAAACAGGCTGGCCTCTTGATCTGCACAGATCTATCTCCTACCCTCTGGAATGCATGTGTTCTACCAAGGCCTCCAGAATGTTAAATATCACTTGCTCATCTGGCATGATCAATACACCCTCATGCCTGTAATGGGTAATATGAACTGCTGTGGGTTGTCCAGATGGTCCAGATCTCTTCAGATAATATTATGACAGAGGGCAGAAGAGTTAACATAACCCTGGGGCAAAACTGTAAATTAATATTGTTGTTGAATCCATGGAAATGTGATTGTGTTTCTAATTGTCTTTTCTGATTGAGATAGAAAAGAACACATTTTCCAGAATAGTGGCTTTATACCAAGTTCCTCAGGCTATATTAGTCTGCTCTAGCAATATACCACATCTGGCCCAGCAGCTGTGAAGGGAATGTTACTGAGGTCAGCTTACACTTGTCTTCCAGGATCTGTCTTGTTTCTCCAGGGTTCAGAACAGTAGATTAAATACTGATAATATATAAAAAAGGACCTTGTATATTTTAGATTCATAAGGGTAAAACTAACTTCCACCCCTATTTCCCACTCCTAGGATGAATAGTGAAGCTGATATTCTACTTTGGCAGAGGAAGGAATAGGCTTGAGGACTTTCACTTGACCTCACCTTGTATGATAGCTATTTCCCAAGTCATGAAGATACAGTAGTTATTTAAATGACGTACAAGTGTAATTTTAAATTATGCATTGAAGAAAAAAGAAATGATCGGCATATCAGATGCACTGTAACTTAGAGACTAACCACAACTCTATTCATTAATGTATTGCCCAGTGCCCTTATGCCCTCATAGAGACCTACAGACAACTATAATGATTGTCTCTGGGGATCACTGTCAACTTAGATCCCGTGTACAACATTCACCAAAATGTCTATCCCATGAAGTGGCCATGGTTCATTTGGAGGAATTCTAGAGGGAATATTTCCAAGGATATGTAAAATGAAATTGTGGCGTCTTTACTCTTGGACACTAACAAATCTTCATTGAAAATAGGCTTAGGTCTTCAGTCTGGACAAAGGATGATGGGTTTTGGGTGGGATTACGCTTTTGTCATCCTATTCCTCTCAAATTGGTTGCTAGCGCAACAGTTGGAAGCCTAGATATTTTTCCCCAGTGGTTACTATGTTCTACTAATACCTCCATAACTGTCTGTGGTTCAGTCTTTCGTGATTCTCGTTCTTGAAAATACTGAAAAGTTCAACTTGGTTGAATACTAACAGTTAAGAACATTTATTTCCTGGGGCCGTGTTATTCACACTCATCTCAGTGAGTCAAATTCTGCAAATGCATCTTCTCCTTCCAGTTCTGATCCAGAGAGTTGCCATCAAATGTTGACGCTGCTGCCATCTCCTTAGCGAGCACTTATGACTTTGGCAAATGACACTTGGGTGGGCCATAATTATCCTCTCGGTTCATCAGCTCTGCAGCGCATATCCACTCCTACATTGCTCAGACACTTCCGACTGTCCCGGTCCCCACCACAACATGTCCTGGAACTTCTTCCATTGCACCTTTGCTTACAGTGCACTACTATTTATCCACATTTCTAGGACACATCCTAACATGGAGCGCACAACATTTTCTGGTATGGGTCCTTGCTAGTCAAACCCTGTACTTTGAGAAGTCACACCTATGTCAGTAAACCTTCTGACCCAATATCATATTTTAGCCTGTTGAATAAGCAGAATTGCTTCAGTCCAGTCCTAAATGCACTCATCCATCCTGAGTGGTTACATTTCCTCTAGCTCTGGCAGGTCCTTTAGGGTATAGAGCATCTCATCCTGGCTATTGTATTACGATTATATAATCATTTCAAGCCCATTGTCAAATGGAAAAGGACAAGTCCTAAGGTGGATGTTTTTTGCCAGGGAGAAAGGAGGATTTTGCAGTTTTGTAACAGGGATGGCAGCATGCTCGCTATTAATTGAGAGAGCGGGGCATATCATAGGCTCACAAAGCTGCACCTAGGAAATCACAATATCCAGGGGCATGTCTCAGTCCTGACCTTGGTCTCAGCTGGTATTTACACATTTTTCATGTTTGGACAATCTGATGATTAAATCCAGAATTGAGCTCTTAGCTCTTTTCACCTGTTCAGCAGAGCACATGCTAAGTTCTTTCTATACAATTGAAAAGGTCCCCTGGCCTCTCCAGATTTCAGCTCCCTGTTAACTAATATCAATGATTTTTTCTATAGAATAATAGTGTGCGATAGAAATACAATGCTGCCCACATACGCACCCTCCAATATTTCCTGTAGCCACATTTTAATAATTAAAACAAAGGAAAGCAGGAGAAATTAATTTAATATGTTCTTTATGTAATCTGACATATCCAAAACACTCAGCATATACTCAGTATGGAAACAATGAGCTCTTCTGCATTATTTTGGAACGGAGGCTTGGTATGAGCTTATCCGTACTTCCTTTCTCATTTTGGACAGCCTCCTATCACGTATTTACGGGTCACACATATTGGGGCTACTATGTTTTAAGGCAGTATGACAGTAAACCACCACAGGAATACAGCATTAGCTATAGAATTCTTATATTCTGATATTTAGCATTCTCCTCACATGCCTCAGTGAGAGCAGTGACACTAGTTGCTAGTACAAGCCCCTTTATCAGCGTATCCTCTCTTATAACCAAACCAAGAGTGAAAGTTTTGCATGGATGATTCGTTGTGCCACGTTCTATCTCCACACCCCTTACTCGCTTTGGGTTGTCATTGCCTGCCAGGTGGCAAGTGGTCTAAACCCCAAAACCAAACTAACTTTTGGCCTGCTTTATCAAAGTACTGCTGGTACCACATGCGCAGATCTCATTCTCTGGAAACAGAGCATGAGCTAGAGTGTGAGGTGTTTAGTAGAGAACAGAACCAATGAGAGGAAGGATGAAGGAGACAAGGAAGGGCAGAGAAGGATGCTGAATTATGATGAATGTCAGTCAAAGGTTTGGAAAATCTGGTACGGAGTTTCTAGGACTGCAGTGGCCATGCAGATTAACCCATGTTGTGAAATGGCTGGGACTCAGGAACCATTTTGTTCTGCCTTTGAGAGTGATCTTCATAAGCCAGGTGGGTGATGCCAATTGTGAGGTCTTCTCACCACAGCTGATCAGTATCTAAAATGGGGCAGCACATCTCCTGTGGACTGAGAATCCACTGAGTTCACGTGTGACATGTCTTCCAGAGTACAAGAAACCGAAACCTGCTTAAAGAGGGTTGAAGACAGTAGAATCACAGAAAACTCGCCAGGTGGTTTATTATAAAGACAAATAAACAAGCAAGAGGGAGCTGGAGGGAAATTATATCTAAGAATGTTTTCAGAAATCATTAAAATAAAGAAAATTAGCAGTATATTGTTGATTAGCAGATAACTTTAGGTTGAAAGTCTTTGAGGAGACATAGGGTTGTGACACGAGCACAATTTAAGAAAGTGATGAACATTTCATCCATGGCAAGAGTTGAGAAGGCGGAGAGTATGGGGAGAAATGAAGTTAGTTATTAGGTTTTGGGTAGGAAGAGATTTCATAGTTCACTATAAGCATTATGGTTTATGTGTAAAATATCCCCTGAAAGTCTCCTGTGTTCAGAGATAGGCTTTGAGAGGCAATTGAATGATGGGGCAGTGTACTCATCAATGGATTGATCTACTAATGAGATGCCAGCTGAATGTCCTTTTAGAGGTGGAGCCTACTGTGCACCTGGCTCATTGGGATCTGACCTCTGAATTGTGTATTATTATTATTCTCTCTCTGTCTCTCTCTCTGTCTCTCTCTGTTTCTGTCTTTCTCTCTCTGTCTCTTTCTGTCTGTCTGTCTCTGTCTCTCTCTCTGTCTCTCTGTCTTTCTCTCTCTGTCTCTGCCTATCTCTCTGCCTATCTCTCTCTCTCTCTCTCTCTCTTCCTCTGCCCCCAGCCCCCTCCTTCCCACCACCATGGTTTAAGCAATGTTCCTTTGCCTTGTCGTTCCACCACACCACTTCTGCCTTGGAGCCAGCCAACCATGAACTGAACCTTCTGAAACTTGCAATCAAGGAAACCTCTCTTCTTGCAGTTGTGGCTGTCAGTTGTTTTGCCCTAGCAACTAAAAAATGACTAATACAATATGACACAAGGTTTTGCATTGATGAGGTGTTATAGCATAGGGGACAGGGTTGATAATGTAAGGGTGCCATAAAATGGTTTAATGATCAACAAAGTATAAAACTATGACTGTAGAAAGCCAGCATTATAAGAAATTATAAGGAATTAAATTAGGATTGGATGTATCATTCTCCTTTGAATTTTGTGGTCATGATTTTGTTTTCAGGTCAGACAGTAAGTGAATAAGCAGATACTTAGATTTCAATGGTTTTTCTGTTTTTCTGTTTCCTAGTTGTGTGTGACAAAGCAAATTGGCATGATAAAATTAATGTATTTGGAAGGAAATGATTCTATAGATATATTTTAAAATCCAAATTTAATGCTGTTTCTGTGAAAACACAGAAAAAAGCATGTGAGCGATGGAGGGATTGTGCTTCACATTGGAAAAACTGCAAATTTTCTAAAAAAGAGTATGTTCAACCTCTTATATTTCAAACATTATTTACTGCAAACAGGTACTGACACAAATAAAAAATTTAAAATAGTATTTGTTTCATCAGTGATCACTGGCTGATGTAAGTAGAAAGGAAAATTGATCGGTTGAAAATGAAGGGAAGAGGGTGTACATGATAGATTGTGCAAAACTGGATGGTGGTCCTTATAGACGTGCAAGGAGGAGAAACACTTACTGTTTGGAATCCTTGCATTTAGGCCATTTGAAGTAGTAAAAAAGACGGCTGAATTTGAGACAACATACCTGAGTTTGCATACTGCCTCTGCAAGGTTTTATCTCATTTATTTTTTCATTCCTTTTTCAACAAACATTAACTTAGCAACTACTGCAGGCTGAGAAACAGCAATACCATGTTGAAAAGTTCTCCTTTCACAGAGTTGTACTTGAGTGGCATTCAGTTTGTAGAAGCAAGAGAAAGATCATACACAGAAAATAAGCAGCTAGGTAAGGAGATGATATAATTTCAAGCTATGGTAAGTTCTCTAAAGAAAATTAAGGTGGTTAATGTGATAGCCAGTAACCTGGGCCCGAGGTGTACAACTGCTATTGGATGAGGCAGTTAGTAAAGGGCTCTCCACGGAGGTCACGTGAGTTTTCAGAGCTGCATGACAAGAAGGAACCCACTTACTCAAAAGAAGAATTCAAGTCAGAGAAGAAGACAGCTAGCTCTGTCTTCTCAGATGAGAAACTTGCATCTTTGAGCCTTAATTTCTTCATTAATATATGGTGATATTATTACCCCAGGTGTCACTGATGAAAGTAAATGACATATGGGACAGTATCTGGGAGACAGTGAGAAATCATGAAACCAGCATTTGCCTTCAGGGTTTCATGGACCAGTGCAATTTCTTGAAGACTGAGGGTAGTTGCACTGCACTATGCACTGACCACCCCTGTTCACACCCAAGGTTCTGATGAAACTTTCACAGAGCCTATGAGAGAATCTTTTTCCATTGTGCATGTTGCTAAAAGCCACCAGAACGTCAGTGGGAGCTATTCCTGATATTTAGATGTAGAAATGTCTTTTTAATAGGAAAACCCACTTGAGAAATACATACTTTAATAAACAAGAGTTAACAAATTTGGAAAGTCTTATACAATATTTTTATTTCAGTAAAACTATTAAAAAGCTTTTAATGTGCTTCAGCACTGTGTTTTCAACATGGCATTACAGTATTAATACTGTCTTAGTTTTATCCATGGTTGTGATTTGATTACCTGCCTGGAAAATTGCAAAATTTACTACATAGCATGTAGCTCAAACAAACACTGGAGGTTGTGGAAAAGGAAGTACAGCATGCCGTCATTTCCACTCTCTGGTTAGAAGGAAAACGGTGATTTCTGAAATACCAGTACAATATAATTTGACTTTTTTAAAATTAAAATAAATCAGAGTAGATGGTACGACCTAGAACACAAAAGAACATGAAAGTGTAACGAGGAACCTCTTCCTTCCCCCAGGGCTGCCTCTCTATTGGCCATTCCTGTTTAGTTAGTGTTTTCATAACTTTTAACACTGCAAATTCTAGTTTACATAAAGGAAAATGTAATATTTCCTTTAATATAAAACGCTTCATGGCTCCTAATCAATTTGAATCAAACAGCTGAATCCACTGTCAATAAAACTCTTGACAATTGCTTAAAAGACAATTGCTATTTTCTGTTTCTTAGCCTCTACAAAAATTATATACATATTTGTTTGGCTAGCTCAGAGCAATCTGTTCTTCAGGATTACAGGAGGCTAAAACCTGTGAGAAAGCTTATACTCTTGATCTGTAACCCCAAATTGTAATGAATCCACTTAAAATGTGTGTGTGTGCACATTCACAGATGTATGCACACACATGCACAAATGGAGAGAGGTGTGCAACTTCAAATTGGGTCTCTCAGCCTCCCACTGGCAGACAACTACATAGTAACACAGTAATGGTGTCACTGCGTATTCAGAGAACAGTTAATAGAGATCTCATTTCTTTACTGCCATTCATCATTACTAGAGATAACTGTAATACGATAATATTTTAGACTTTCGTGAGTAACTTTTGATTATCTGGATTCATTACATGGCAGGAAATCAGAAGGATTGTTTCATTTGTCTTTCTAACCCCGTGCCTAGTACAAAGCCTGAGAAATAGATGGTGTATGAAAATTCTTTTATGAGTGAATGAAAGAATAATTATAGCAACTTAGCCTATGTTGTTTTACCCTGCAGGTGGCACTTAAATCATGCTTTGAAAACTGAGATACATGAGAGACCTTATTGCATTTCTATCGCAATAAATTCCTAGAGATGGGGCCAAGGCCTGTTATATCTCTTTACTCACCTGCCTTGTGTAATGAGACTGGGACCCGTGTAATGATGCAGGTGAATCAAAACTGGAGAGAAGCAGAACTTGCTGCAAGGGCACATGTGCTTCTGCAGCACCAATGAATTGGAGGCAAACAAGGAATGGAGGCACAGCCATTTTTCTTTCTGGGTTGCCCATCACTTATCTCATCATTCCCCCTGCCGCGGCGGCTCCTACACACAGGGAGATGTGTGTTTAATAAGCAATAGGCGCAGATCTTTAAAGGGACGTTCTTCAATCACAGTGCTGCTAAGGATCTGATCATGTAAAAGGAGAAAGCCATGGGTACACGCTCTTGTTAGGTTCTGCGGCCGGTGATGAATTGGATTAGATAGGAGACGGGCTCCAGATAGATGGGCATTATTGCTGCCATTTTTATTTATTGGAGCTAATTTGCGGTGCATTGGTTTAAAAGCTTTAGATAGTTGACTTGAAGGGTTGGGGGGAATCGCATACTCATTTTGGGCGTCTCCCCGTCAGCAAACCTTCTATTCTTCCCCCACTGTTCTCCTTTTCTGAAGTAACAATATGTAATGAGGAGTTGGGAGAAGTTATTATGCAAAAGATTCTATTCATTTTCACTTTAGTGCTTTTAGAAGTTGAGAACTAATGTTATCTTGGATTAAATACTTTATCCTGTTTGTTCAGAAACCATGCAGCTACGGGAGAAAGTACAATAAAGTCTCTTTTCATCTCTCTGCCTAGAACACACCTGAGGGTGAGCCAGCTGTGTGACTGATAGTCTCCCCCACTACTCAGGATCTTCACCTACAAAATAAGGAAAATATTTACTTGGCACTGTGATTATAGGAAATAAATAATACATTTAGATCACTTAACTGCTACCATCCAGTACCTATGAAAAATATATTTTTATCTCTACCATATATAGTGGTGACAAGAGGAATCGAGAAACCCAAGTATTTCCAAAGAGAACCTAAAACAACCATACTAGATAAGGAAGAATTTTATATAAGGATGAATGTGATAAAACCTTTAAAATTGTGGCATGTGTTTTTATTTGGTTTCAATTCTAATTTTCAGACTTTTTCACCATGTTTTTTGTTCTGAAAAGTTTTAACTTTTTATAGTTTGCTGGTAGTGTTCCAGAGAAGGAACTGGTGTGTTTCAGTTTTCTTTGTAAAAAGTCATACAATACCATGGGCAATTTTCTATGCTAACAGCCAAGATCATTTCTGACAGTATTCTTGCCTGTTATTTTCTGTTTACTGTAAGTTAAGGACATCTTAAAAATCTATTTTAAAAGTTCATGTATGTGGTAGGTATGTGAACTGAGGAGGAGATTCTTCACGTGGAGTAGAAACAATTACGATGCATGAGCAATCTCAACTTTTTGTATATTTTCATATTATGAGAATAGAAAAAATCTCTTTGGGCAGCTCAGTGATTCTTGGCAGGGCTCAATGTTTCCCTCTCTGTGGCAGATGCATTTCTGACATATGAAAGCCACTCAGGTGGGACAACCCTTCGTAAGAGAAATCACTACCTGATTTCTTCTCCCAGAATTTCAAAATCACATTTCCAAGCTTCAGTTGGGTCTTCTCGGTTGTAGTGTTGATTTAAACATTTTTGAATGGTTTGTTAACCTAGATTTTGTAAATGCAAAAAATTATGAACTACAAATAATCTCTAGTGTAGAAAAGGAATCAAGACATGGTGGGCAGTTGAATTAAACATAATCCACTTCCCATTGGCTTCAGTTTCTCTTCAGAAAATTCCATTCAGTCACTATTAGATTTGAGTGTAGTATCCTTGCCTTCTATTCTTGTCCATTGTACTTTCTGTGTGTATCCACTCCAGGTCTGTGATTTTTTTATATAACTTTCTATTGTTCTGATTGATATTTGTTTGACTGACTATTTCACACTTACTAAACTGTTTAATTTCCCTTTCTTTAAGTATTTGACATTTGCATTTAAACTGAAAGCTTTTAAAGTTGTATTTCGATGCCTAGCACCAAATTGGTGCACAAAATTCAGTACATGCTTCCTAGTGGCTCTTCGAAATGTCTTATATCATGTTTACTTAAAAAATAGCTGAATACATTAGTGCAGTTAAATTTCTGTGATTCAATTATGAGAGAAAGGTGGTTAAGAATAACAGATTTAGTGCCAAAATGGCAAATGACAGTGCACATCTGAAATGTACTTATCTCATTGCTGAAGCATGTTATTTAACTACTCACTTATTAAAAATATCCACTAAATACGAATGAAAAGAATGTCCCCATGTTCAGGAACCATGGCCAAACCTATAATTGCAGCCTTTAAGGAGGCTGAGGTAGGCAATAGCAAGTCCTAATCCCACTTGGGCAACTGAGTGCATCTGTGTCTTAAAATAATAAAATAAAAATAATGATAATAATAATAATTAATAATAATAATACTAATAATAAATAATGAGGCTGGAGATGTAACTCCGTGGTAGAGCACCTCTGAGTTCAATCCCCAGATCCACAAAAAAAAGTCAAGAGGCTAAATGGGATGATGTATTCCCAAATTGCCTGTCAATATTACGGAAAAACAATGTTACTTATGAATATAAATTGGAATTATGACAATTTTCAAAACCACTTTATAGTTGACATAGGAAACCATAGGTAGCATAAGAAAAATAATTGCTGTTTTTGTTTGCCTATTTTTTTTCCTCACTTCCAAAAATCAACTGGGGCATTTCAAACAAGACTTTGACTTGAAATTATTTCTTACACTGTGTTGACCTATACATTCATTTAAAACTATGTATTACTATATAAAAATACTTATCAATATAGAGCTTCACTGTTTAAACACTTAAAAACCCAGATCATAGGAGTTCCAAGTGGCACACAAGAGAAGTATCAAGGTACTTTATTTTAATTATTACATAACTGTACAATTTTTAATATTTTGCAATGCATTTTCATAAGAATTTCAATATCATCTTCCTTTTCCAGCTAAACAAATTTCTTATCAAAAGTTATAGATGAATATTAACACAGGAATAGTAAAGGCTAGGTTTCTTGTAGCCTTGCTTTTCATTACACATTTTAAAATTATTTATCACCCATCCAGATATTGAAAATCTTGAGTTACATGATGCTTCATTCTAGAAATAGTAATGGCAACTTCTTGGTAAATTTGAATCAGATGTTGTGTACACAAAGTCACTGTAGAAAAAAAAAACAAGTAATGGGTTGGAATCCTTACATCATTTGAAATTATATTCCATCATTTTTATTTAAATAATGAGATAATGAGAGTTTGGAAAAAGCGATTATTCTACAGTCATTATTTTTTCATTAACCACTTAATTTCTGTTTGCTTTTTCCAATGCCTGTTACTAAAAACATGAATAATAATTTGCCATGTAAATAACCCAGGTGCGCACATATTTCCACTCGGTGCCTATTATATATGACATCAGGCAAGTAGTTAAGCATTTTACAAAGGAAACATGAGAAATTGTAAATATTGTTTGCATGCTGTAATGAACTTGCAATGAAATCTCTAGCTAAATACAACCTTCCAATTATCCCTGAGATTGTGTTAGTGTGTTATTATCTTTGAAAATGGTATTCAGAAAGAGTGCGAAGCCATCTCCAATTCCACACGTGAGCCTAAGTTGGATGGTGTGTACATACACAGTCTGTACTTACACTGTGCTGGGAAGTCAACCACTGGGCCGTGGCCAGCAGATCTTGTCGAACTACATTACATATGTGACATCTGTTCTGACTAATTAATTCACCTTGCAACACTCACAGTGGTTGGGAGTACTGGCAACAGGACCTGTGATTGCTGTTTATTATCAGGTTTATGGCCCATGAATACACAAACAGCCTTAGATAAGTGTCAAGTTCCTAGTAACCACTTCCAAATATTACACACCAATCTTCTCTTGTATAAATATGAGAAATGAAAGAAATCATACTCCTCCCTCCACATGGCTTCCCTGACACCATAGGCTTTGATTTTTTCAGTTAAGATTGATACTTGATCCATTATTTCACTGTCATTAAATAAAATGTAAGAATATTACATAGTTTTATTTATCATTTAAGCAACATGAATTAGAATCATTATTCTTTCATTATCACTGAATATATAAATACATTTGAATCAATTTAATACATGTTTATTGAGCATTTTTTATGTTATAGAGACTGTTCTAGATACTGTGGGTTCACAGTAACCAAGATTGATAAAAATCTCTATTCAAGGAACTTTTGTTTTGCTGAGATGTGGGGGAAAAAGCAGAATATGTAATTCATGTGTTAGAAACTGATAAATGCTATGAAGGAACTCTCAGGAACCATGGAAAGGCAATATTTGTACATAGGGTGATGCGGGAAATCACTTTTGATGGGATGATATTTGAACAACTACTTAAACAAGTGAAAAGGAAAAATGATACATATATGCGAAGGCAGAGTCCAAATGAATTAAAGCTACAACTCACGGCCCCTGAGCCAGGGGAAAGCCAGAAACCCAGTCGGGCTGATGGAAAACGTAACAGTGAATAATACTAGAAAAGCAACAGATGTGGAGGCAAGAAGAAGGCCACCATCAGTGTGAAAAGCACCCTCTTTCTTCATCTCTGAGGGTGATGGTGTATTACTCTGCTTGGACTGTCCTGAGAAAATATTGCCCCATAGGTAACTGAAACAACAGATATTTATTTTCCCTCCATTCTGCAGGACAGAATTCTAGGACCCAAGACCTCTAGGGTTGGTTTCTGGTGAGGGCTCTTGTTCAGAGGTGCATAGGTCTCTCCTGTTGTCCTCGCACGCTAGTCCCTCTACATGAATGCAGAGAGAGAGGGCTGTGCTGTCTGCTCTCCTGTTGTAGCCACTGCACTGTCACATCAGGAACTCTCAGTCCTTCTGGCCTCCAGTAGTTTTGATCACCTCTTTCAAGGCTCAAATTCTAACTATAATCACCCTGGGAAGTGTGGCTTCCACCATTTAATGGGAGGGCATAATCCTGCCCTCCGGCTACCCAGAAGTTCACGTTCTCACTTGAAAAATGCATGCCCAGCCTCTTGAGAGCATCAAAAGTCATAATCCACTCTAGCACGGAGTCCAAGTTCCCAGTCCATCTAAATATCACCTAAACCTGACATGAGTGAGGCTCAAGTTATGACCTACCTAAAGACAAAGTTCCTTACCGTCTTCAAATCTGTAAACATCACACATTGTGTTTTCAAAATGTAATAATGGAGCAGGAATAGGAAAGATATTCTCATTCCAAAAGGGACAAAGGAGAAAGGCGTGAAACCCCCTACCAAGCCCAAAATCTAGCAAGGCGAGGTCCTTGTGATGTTTAGGCTCAAGAATGTTCATTTTAGGCAGGTTGTTCTGCCTCTTGCTCCCTGGACCCAGTGGGGCAGCAATATGGCTCTTTCCCCTGGATTCCAGGAGGTGACTCAGTTTTCTAAGCTGAGGAGGAAAGGCCCGTGGTCTGTCCTCATGTGAGCTCTGGGTCTGTGGTGAGAATTCCGGTCTGAGGGTCTCAGTCACCTGTGGACTCATCCTCCCACTCCTGGAAGAATAGGGTGTGCTCCTCTCATGACAGGCTAGCTCTAGTGCCCTCCTCCGTCTCACTAAGAGACAGCTGATTAAATTGATAGGTGGTCTCCATGTACTGGTGGTTCCCAACTTCTTTGTTGGTCCTTTTCAGAACACAGTTTCCCATCTTTTGCACTGGGAATAGGCTGAAAATTTCTCAAGCCTTTACATTCTGGTATCTTTCTATTTAACATTATCTTTTTTCAGTTGATAGTTTTCCCTTTCCTCTTTCCCTGAGCAGTAAAAATATTCGAACCCGGACCTCCAACGTGCTGCTTAGAAATCTAAATCCCTTTAGCTAAACACCTGATTTCAGCTAAATTTGTGGCTTCTCACAAGCTCCACTTTCCACAAGGCAGTAGAACACAATTCGGCTGTTATTTGCCACTTGGTGACCAGGATATCCTTTCTCACTGTTCCCCTGACAAGCCTTTCATTTCCACCTGAGGCCTCACCAGTGCTTCTGGTGTTCGTGCCAGCATTCTATTCCTGGTATGTTTATTCTTTAAATCAACAGCTTTCTCTTTCATTCTCTTTCTGCAGACTGACTGGAATAACATTTAGCAAACATTTTTTCCCACCAATAACCTGGTTCAGTTACGGAGGGAAAACCGCTAGAATATTTTAAGCAGAAAAATTTTAAGTCAATCTAATTTTTTAACCAGTATTATTGAGACGTCTGTGGTAAGAACTAGTTGCAGAAAATGTAAATAATGGCCAGACCAGTTTGAAGGTTCTAAAGATGAAATCAAAGGGATTGGCTGGTGTCAGAACTGGAATGTGAACAGAGAGAAACCAAGGGTGACTTATGGTTTGAATAAATTAGAAGCACTAGTTATCGAAAAACAGGTTAAATAACTCTTAAGTTATTGAAGGCTGATCAGGCCTGAAATCTCCCAAGCGAGTGGACGGCCAAGGCTTAAATAAATGAGACAACGGAAATGATTTCAGGGCTCCAGGAAGGACTAACTCTCTGACAGTTTCAATATTCTATGAGTTAGTCCTAAGACTTCTCTGGGTGGCCCATATTTATTTGGTTTACAAACAAGGGAAGGGGAATACTGAAGAAAATGCAGGAATCTGGGCAGGACCTGGGAATCCCTTTAAGGACTTCTCCAAGTAATACAGTATGTTAATTTAGGAGAACTATGTTATCCCCTGGAAGGCCTTCACAGCAGGCGCAGATGCCTGCAGCTGCTGTGTCCTTGCAGTTAGCTGGGGCGGCAGACAAGGTGCCTCAGCTTCAGACAACTCATAAGTAAACACAGAGAGCCAGTTAGTGAATATTAAATCCAACTGAGAACCACTTTGTAGTGGTCTCCAACACTGGTGACCATAAATGGAGCTAAGGAAGGTTGGTAGCATAGCACATTTGTGCAGGGATAACAATAATTCTTATGGCACGTGTTCAAGTTGAGACATACATCAAATCCCCATCTGTGATACTGAGTACACAGTGTATATCCATTTCTGAAATTCAGCAGAAAGGGCAACGCATTCGGGACCCTCGGATCTCAGGAGTTATTCCTTTTCCCTATCCCTACTCCCCAATCCTAATGCCTATTCCTTTTCCCCAGTGAATTTTCCCACTCAAAAAAATAAAATAAAATTCAGCAGAAAGGTCTGGGGAGTTCTCTGGCTACAACTGGAGACTCAGATAAGAGGACACAACCGAGGACAGTTGTTAGCCTATGGTTTGGTCTTTCAAGACAATGAACCTTGGGAGATCTTTAAAGCCATGATATAGATGAAGAAAAGTTCTAAGACTCCATCTCTGTGGTGCTTTACTCTCAGGGGACCAGTGAGAAAAGAAAAACCATCAGAGCTACAAAAAGAACTTATAGAAAACCAGAAGCCAAGTGGAGAAAGTATTTCAAGGATAAGGAGACCAACTGTCTTAAATGTTGTCTACTAGAGCAAATAAAAGAATGGAGAATTGATCCCTGAGTTTAGTAATATGTGCCTTGCTGTGGAGTAGAGAGAGACTAGGTAATTGCTGAGGCATCCTGGTAGTAAATGTCTAATTATAGGGAACTTTAGAGAGAATGGCATGAAATCAACTGGTGCCAGGAATATAGACACTTTGAGGGTAATTTCCTGTAAAAAATTAGGCCGTATTTGAAGAGGGAATAGGGTTCAAGAGGTTTTGTTGGTTCTGAATTTTTTCTTTAAATAGGAGAGATGCGCAGCACATGGTGCAGGTAGGATCCAATGAGGATGAAACCCTAGGAGGTGCAGAGGAGAGTGGAGGGTCACTGGGTCGCTGTCAGGAAACCCTGTGTGATTGGAGACAGTCAGTTTCTTGTGCATGTGAAGGGCAGGTTGGAGCAGACATAGAGTTGTCACCATTGATAAAGAAGCAGCCAAAACCTAAGGAAACAGAGCTTGCGAGTGAAAGAAAGCAGGTGATTTTTACCCAACATGAAGTATGAATGATGTGCTGTAGGGATAAAGAAGCAGAATGGTGAGAGAGGCACTAACTAAAAATCATAATCACTTCCGATATAGTGGACATGCGCTCACCGAGGAAGCACGTGCAGATCTTTCCCCATCCCTCAGGGGTCTCACAGCGTAGGTAAGGGAAGATCAGTGTGGATATTAATGCAATGCGTGATGCTTTTAAAAATTATTATCATCACTATTATTATTACAGTATAGAGAATTGGGCCTATGTGCCCAATATTTTAATTTTTTTTATATTGAGACAGAGTCCTGCTGAGTCAGAGCTTCCCAGGCTGACCTGGCACTGGCGTCGTCTGGCCTCGGCCTCCCAGGGTGCTAGGATTAGGAGCTCTCCCCACACCCAGCTAGTGTGGCATCTTACCAGAGAAGCTGCAGCTACTTACTCAAACTGCACTTGCCTCCCCGTCTCGGAATGCGTTTGTGGCACCTTCATAAAGGAGAGGTTGGAAAGGGTTGTGGGAGGATTGTGCCAACTCACTTTCTCAGAGTTTCCTCTGTGAACTGCTAGGATCTCTTGGTGGCATGTGCTCCTCTTGTGTTCAGAGTTTCATTTCATACATTGCTGTTATTTCTCTTGTCTGTCTGGATGGCCTTGTAGGAAACAGTAAGTTTTAGAGTCCGATCAGTTCAATTTGAAGCCCAGATTCCAAGTTGATAGCTATGGGTTATGGGCAGGTTCATATACCTGCGCCATGCACACAACACCAAAATGCAACAAACATGATCTGCCATAAATGTTGTGAGGGCAGCAGCCTGGAGGAGAGCATGGGGGAGAGCTTAGCAGGGGAAGAGACCTTGCAGACCGGGAATGAGCCATGGCTATTAGCTGCTATTCATTCTTTTCTCTTATTACCAATTATGTTGTATTTTTACCTAATGTCTTACCTTTATCACTTTTCTTACCATCTTCGTAACTCTTTAGTCAGAGCACATTTAATTGATATTTACCCTCTGTGTTGTTTATTTCTTATGTCTGATGAAGCTTCATGGTGAATTTGTCCTTTAAGGTGAACTTTTCCTGTCATTTTGTTTCTCAATTGACTGTTTATTCTTGGGTTAACGGAGGTGACTTTGGTCCATCAAGTCTGATTCTGCCCTCTAAGCAGGCTGGAGTCAGTAGGGTAACAAAGACAGGCACACTCTCAGGGTGCTTGCTTCTCCACAGAGCTTTCTCTAGACAGCTGTGCTCTGCTTGCTTTAAGTGGAGGCAGAGGCTACAGGCTGGAAGAATGAGACTGTTTATCTGTTTTCTTTGAATCATTCACTGATTGGCCAACGTTAAAGACTCATATATGTTTTTATTAAGACAAAGAATGATTCCTAATGAAAAAGCAAAGAGATTTTATGCTTGAGCACCTCTACAACTAGGTACCACAGTGACTCAGGTTAAACAAAGCAAGCCTGTTTATTTATCCTAAAGATATTCAATAAAAACGAAAAGCCCAAATAGAAAATTTATGACTAAGTTTATGGTGCCATCTACCTAATAAGAGAAGAGTAATCTGCTCAAGCATATTATCCACAAGGAAATAAAGATGACTAAGTACATTTGAAAAATTTACACATTGTTGAGAACCATTCTGAAATTTAAAAACACACACACACAGAGACACACACACCAGAAATCAGGAAAGACTGTAGAAGCTATTCAGTACAAGAATATTGAAACACTACTTCCATAAAGCTATCATTTATCAAATACATAATTTATGTCAAGTAATATATTTCTGCACATGTATTATCTCATATTCTCACAAAAGTGCTGTGGTATGTATTCTATAATTACTTAAATTTTACAGAAGGAAATCAAGAATCATAAACTTGAGATCATTTGTTCAATGTCAAACAAATGGCATGGGATAAAGATTCATGGAGGAGTGGCCTCCAGCGTGGATGGGTTTATGTACATCCGGGCCACTGCACTGTGACTCTGTGACACAAAAACAGTGGCTGTGATCCTGCTGTCCCAGCACAGATTTGGTACAACAAACACAGGCATTGATCAAAACACTGTTCTCAGCCCCAGGCCTGCCACTTATGATATGTTTAGCCTCAGATTTCTTCTCTTAAACTTAGTTGAATTGTTTCTATTTCATACATCACATGGCCATGACATACTGGGAAGCATGTTACTAAGTGCAGTTCTGGCTATTAAAGGCCTAGCAGCAGACTTCACTGTGAAGTACCATATTCAAGAAATATTTTCATGTTTCCATTAAGGATTCCCATCTGCCTTCTAGGAAATCATACAGGCTTGTTTGAAGCCCTTCTCTCCTTCCTTAATGATGCAAATACTTTCTTTCACCATCTTACATATCTTTAATGAGCTCCAGTTGTATGAATGTCTGCTGTCAAAATGATCACACATAGCCTGTATCCTCCAGTCTGTAATCATGTTTATCAGCCTTTAAAAGCCTTTCCGGCCCACTAGGCAAAAATACCTCTCTCAACTCCTCTAGAATTTGTTTGTGCTTTCTTATTTGATATTAAGCGATTATCTTGCTTTCACTATCACATCTCTTTGTATATGCACAGGCTCTAAACTTTTAAGATTTCAGGAATATAACATTGCGTATACAACAGGTGTTTACCAACTTTTTGATGAATACAATTTTTAAAAATATTTTTATTCTAGAATTAATTTTGAAAAATTGTTCCTCTTAACTGCATGTCCCTGCTTTTTTTAAAAAAAAGAAATAAAATCATTACAGGTAAGAATGAACCCACATTGTTTGACTCATTCTTGTTTCGCCCATTTTTTAGATTATTTGAACCTGATGAAAATTTATAAAGTACAAATCTACTCTGGATGCTTTTTTTATTTTTCAAAAAAGAGCAATAACTGTTTAAATCTACTTTGAAATTTAAAAGAAACAACAACAAAACCTTAGCTAATGCTAAGGCTGCACATTGGCACTTCTCAAAAGTGCCCTACGCAGTTCCCAAGGACAGTTGGAGACAATCAGATTTCTGTAGCACCAGACGCAGGACCCAGCTCCTACATCAGCTACACGTGTTTACAAGCAAACTGATGGATGGAAATGTGTGTGTGTGTGTGTGTGTGTGTGTGTGTGTGCGCGCGCGTGCACAATTCAGATCAGCTAAATGTTACTGCGAACAATTACAATATAGAATATATATGGAGAGATAGAGAGACAAAGACAGAGAGACAGAGAGAGAGATTAGACCAGTGTTACTATTCATAGTGAAGAAAACAAGCTTAGCACTGGCTTTGTCACAAACTCTAGGCTCCAAAGACCACAGGTTGGATTCGCTGAAATCTACATGTGCACTGAGATATGCACCATTTCTGTGGGACTCGCAAATACAACTGAAATGATACCTAAACTTGCCATAGGCTCAATTTTAGCTGGTGATTTTTCACAATTTACCAATACACAAAGCCCTGCTACTTTCTTTCATTATGGATTAAATGTTTATTTATTTATGTTTTAACCACATTTATTTTTAAATGTATTAGTTCGAGTGTGCAGCACATTTTATTTGCATTATAGTCCTTGTGTGAACTTGGCAAACATGCGCCATACATCTTAATTCCTTTCCTCGTCCCCTCCCCCTCCCCTGCCTCCCTTCTCCTGCCGTCTCCTGATCCCTCCCCATTTGGAGAAGATCAATCTCTTTACTTCCTACTCTTTCACTTTATTTCTTATATGCACTTTGGTTTTCTTATACAAAAGAACCATATGATATTTAAGCTTGTGTCTCTGATTCTTTCGCTTAGCACTGTGGTCTCAAGATGCATCCGTTTCTCTACAGAGGATTCGAGTTTGTCTTCCTTCGTGGCACACAGAGTACTACTCCTCCTTTGGGTACAAATACCACATTTTCTTTATCCAGTCATCTGCTGATGGACATATAAGCTGCTTCCAAGATTTAGTTATTCCTGGTATGAATTGTGCTTCTATAAACATGAGTATGAATGTATCACTGAACATGATATTTTTACCTCTTTTGGGAAGATACCTAGAAGAAGAATAGCTGAGTCAAATGGTACTTTAGTATTAGGTTTTTGAGGAATCTCCATACTGATTTCCGTACTCTTTTTCTAGTCTACATTTTCACCAATAGTGTGGAAGGACTTCTTTTTCCACTCAGCCTTGCCAGCACCTATAGTTATTTAATCTCTTGATAATGGCTGTTTGTTTGGAGGTCATGTGGAATCTCAGTTATCTTAATTCCCACTTATCCAGCAATGTTGAGCATTTCCTATAGTATGTATTGGCCATTTGTACTTTTTTATCTGTGATCTGTCTATTCATTTCACATACCCATTCTGTGGTTGGGAATTTTATTTTGTGAGATCTAATTTTTTTTTTAGTTCTTTATATATTCTAGATATTAGTCCTGTGTCTGAGGAATACATGGCAAAATATTTTTCCCATTCTGTAGGATTTCTTTTCACTCTGTTGGTTATTTCTTTTACTATGGAGAAGCTTTTTAATTGGTTATGACCCATTTGTTGACTCTTGGTAATATTTCCTGTACAGCCGGGTTTCTGTTTAGAAAGTCCTTGCCTACACTGATGACTACTGCAAGAGCTTAATCTATTTTATCTTCCAGTAGATTAAGTATTTCTCTTAACAGTTAGCTCTTTGGTCCATTTTCACTTCAGTTGAGTGCGTGATGAATAATGTGGGTCTAGGATATGGTTTATATTGTAAAATGTATCAATTTTTATAACTATGCTTCCTGTATGCAATGAATACATCCTTCATGGGGCATAGGTACATGTGCAGAAAACATCTGCATTCCTTTACCTCCCTGTGCCCTCCCACTTTCTCCATCTCTTGATCCGCCATCCATTTGAGCAGGTCTGAAAGCACCTGCTTGGCAAGTGCAAGGGCCTGAGTTCAATTCCTGGTACAAACAAACAAACAAACAAACAAACAAAAATGCTCTCTGCAATACATCTATCTCCCTGTTTCCTGTTATCTAACTTTCAGTTTGCTCTTGAATTTATTTATATTTGGTTTTCTCTTGTAAAGAAATCATATGATTTTTAACTTTATTCTGAAAGGACATAGATTTGTACTTTGCAAACAGTTTTGGAAAAGTCTTTTTGATGCCTATTTTGTCTCATATTACATCTGTATCATATTTGTTGACACACACCATAGAAAATACAGGAAGTAAACACAATGCAAAAATAAGCAATTATTTTCATTTATTTGTCATTTTTTCTTACATTAATTTTGTTACTGTTCATTTTGGTTTTAAAGCACTCGATTTTATTAGTCACCACACTGAGTCAAATGCACTTAATATTTTATATATAAAAATTATTTATTAAAATAGTATGATAATGTGCTTATGTGATTCATGATGTGACATTTATAGTGCAGATTAAATAGAGAGAAAAAAATGAGAAGTAGAAAGAGAAAATAGAAAATAAAGAAAATAATTATAGAAAAGCAGTAAGCCAAGGACAAAAAAATGAAGGAAAAATGAAAGAATAAAAAAAGAAAAAAGAGTGGGTAGAAAAAATATAGAAAAAGATTTATAGATAAGAGGAAATGACTCCTGAAAGGTTATATTCATGTGGCTTCTTTAGGTCCATTTTATTAGTAATAATAGCTGATATTTATGATTTCTATTTTATTTTCTATTAAATAATTTTTATTAATAGTGACAGTTCATACTGCTTTAACACTCACTTTACCAAACTGTTGCTTCATCCAAGTATAAAATCATCATATTTGCAGGTCCATAAAAATGTCACGAAATAAGAACCTTTGAATTTATATTTTATTAAACTTTATGATTTATTTGAAATTTGAAAAATACAAGTAACTATTTTAACAATGCATAGATTTAACTTTTAGATAATATTAGTTTCACCTTTTAATTAGAAATAATCTATAGATTACACTAAATATTTATGCTAAGAACCCTTAAATGCTTGCTTTTGTATCTAAATTAGTGTATATCCTTTATATTTATGTCTTTGTATTTGATAACAATTATTATGCCTATAATAATTTACTTAGCAACATAATTTTATAGTGCATGATTCTTTTTCAATTGGCTTTTTGCACCAAGCATTTTATTACATTGGTTGGTACACAGAGGTCTGGGTAATTCATTTGTTTGCAGTTGAAAGTTCTATTAAATAATATTTCATTTTAAAAATCCATAGGCACTTAGAATTTGTCTAGAATTTTGCTTTGGCAAATTATCTATTCTTTGACATATAGACATGTGCCTATTATCATTTTTAAAGGATCGTTAGTTCACTATAAAACGGAAGTTACCTAAGATCAAAATGGAGTTGGAAAACTCTTATTTCCTAGTGACATCGTAGACAGGGCAACATCACAGCAAAGTACATTCCTCACTTGTCCTTGAAAACAGCTCCACTGTTCTTCTAGTTTTAAAAAAGTGGGGACAATAATGTAAAGAACAACTAGTGAGTAACATTTATTGATAATAAGTGATTATATTTCTGGTTTATATAATTACTATCCATTTACCAGTACTTAGGATATATCCCTTGTACTTACATGACAAAATGATACGCTAAGAAGCTGCAGACTTACACATCTTGTGGTTGTCACATCTCCTGATTGCATCAGGAGGGCACATCTGACCTCTTCCACTTAGTCTACATAAGTACACTTTGTGATATTTGCATAGTGATAAAATCACCCACCAACATGCCTTCCGGACCTTGTCCTATCGTTATGTGATGCATGACTGTCATTCCTCATGCCTAAGCAAGGTTTTTCTTTAGCACATATTCTATGTTGCACAGTAAAAATCTCTGGGAAATTTTTGGACCTACAATAAAGATATGGATGGCATTTCAGTTTGTCTGGAGAAGGATCCATCCACTAGAATATATAAAAACACCCCAGGTGGTCCTAATGGAAATCCAATACTGAAACCTACTACTTCCGTCGAGCCCAGTGCTTCTCAAATTTTAATGTGTATAAATTGCCTGGAGATCTTGTTGAACTGGACTCTTTGATAGAGAGGATTTGAGTGTATCTGAGAGTCTGCATTTGCACCATGTTCCCAGGTAATGCAGGGCCACATTTTGAAGTAACAAGGTTCTGGGTTATCCAAACACAGAGAAATGAAATTTTCAAGGCCTGTGTGTACCTTCAGCTTTATTAGCTGTTTCACAGTGTTTGCAGATTTATGTCGCATTCAGTGGGGCAGGATTTTCATTTTCTGACATCTTCATCAACTTGATAATATTTCATTTTTAAAGTTCTGACCTGTGGATTGTAAGTAGTTTTCTTTTTTTTTATTTTTAAGCTTTATTGATCTAAGAAATATATTTATTAAGCCAATTAAAAACAAGCAACCCAATCCAAGACTGTGTTATAAACATGGTAACAGACTGGTCACAACTTTTCAGTATTAAGTGAGTCATAATTATAACTTAGTTACATAGTCCAAAGCAGCTGTTTTTATGCATTTTATCCTAAGTGTGAAGGTGTACTTCTTATCAGGTAATTCATGGAATTGTCCATCAAAATTTTCATTTTTAAAAATTTCCTACTCATACCTTCCATGCATTTTTCTATTGACTCATTCTTTTACTCCTCGTTGTTCAGTTTCTTTATGTAGGTAGGATAATTAATCTTGTATTTGCTTACATTGATTTGAGATGCATCCTACAAGTCCACGGCTTTGCTTAAAATTTGTTTAGAATGTTTCACAAGAAATACTGCACTTTTAAATTTAATATGGTCATATTTATCAATCTTTTTCATTATGGTCTCTGTCTTAGGTTTAACAGTTTTGCAACCTCACCGTCACATATGAATTCTATTTAAATATTTTCAATTTTTGTTTTGATATTCAGACAATTGATGTATGTTCATCGTTGTTCTCTGTATAATATGATGTTAGAAATCACAAGACTCTTTTCTGTAAGGACAGCCAATTGTCTAGCACTATGGATTGAATCTTGTTTCTGTGGTTTTTAATATCTCAATGTCATATTACACCTGTGAGGATGTGACTTCTGTGAAGACTGTGTGTCTCATATGTGTAACTCATATGTGTTCATTCTACTCTGTGGTTTTCTTTTAGAGTAGCATTATAATCTGGAGAGCACCATGGAATAAATTCCTTTCTATTATTTTCTTTAAGGCTACATCTTTTGGTTACTCTTGGTCTTTTGTTCTTCTATATTGAGTAGGTTAGCCTTATTCAATTCCTTAAAGTGAATTTTTAACTGTAGTTGCATCAAATGTGTAGATTTATTTTCCAAAGAATTACCATTTTTTGTTATCTGAATTCTCTCTTATTAACTCTTACAGTATGTGACCTCACTTCAACAATATACAAAGTCAATTACGTTATCTATCAGCAAAGATTTATTTGTACCTTTGTGTCCAAATGTTTATACTTTTCATTCATTTCTATATCTTTATAGACAGGCTGGTAACTCCCATGCAATGTAAAATAAACGCAGTGAAAGTGGTCTTTCCTACCAGGGGTCAACTTTAACTACACAAATCTAACACTTCCCAATTAAAGATAGTGAACATTGTTAATTTAGTTATTTTTTTGTCATCTATGCTTTCTATCACTAATGTATAACATACATAAATTATAGTTATTTTTGTAATACTGTATAATGTAATTTGTATATAATAACATATGTGTAAGTATGATCTCACACATACTTATACATTAACCCCAATGTTTTTGTAAAATATTAAATTAATATATTGTTAAATAATCTTTTTATTCCTCGGATAAGAAATCTTACTTAGGAATGATTTTTAAATCCATTCCTAGGTTCACATGATGGATTGAATACTATAATTAAAAATTGTCTGTATTCATAAATGAAATTACTTTCCTTGTACAGTCCTTATCCTTATTTAATACCATATTACATCATTTTCATAAAATGAGAACTGGCTATGTTTTCCTCCTTTTATTGTGGGGAATAGGTTAATATGGTTACAGTTATTGCCTTAAAATTTGAATATTGAATCTTCTTTTGATTGTTCTGTATAACAGAAATTTCTTCTTTAAATATTGGTTGATCTTTTCTGTAAAACCATGTGGGCCTATTATATGTTTGTTGCTAATAGAACATTGAAATAAATTGTTCCTTAGAGGCTGCCTACATTGTCTAGTGAAAGCTCTCTTCTCCTTTGTATTTCTACCATCTGAAAAATATGATTTTCAATTTCCAAGGCCACACACATCTGTCGGTAGGAAAGAGCGGTGAGGGTCTCCCATGGGAGAATTTTGTGGGCCAAGCCTGGAAGTAGCACACATCACTTCTGCTCATATTTCATTGTTTAAAACTCAGTCATAACTACAAGGGATTCTGGGAAGCAACATCTAGTTGTCTGCCCAGAAGAGGAAATGAGCTTGATGATCAATTAGCAGCCTTGCTACACAAATAAAAGAACAAATTTCCCTACTCCGAAGGGAAAGTTTATGTTTTGTCCTATACATTTTTGTTTAATCCTCTTTTTAAAAAATATCACTCATTAGCAAGCACACCATTCAGCCTTCTTAAGTTATCATTTCAATGGTTCAGTTCCCAGCCTGAGAGAAAAAGTTTGACAGCCCAGTCAGAGTGCAATTCTGCTGACTCCCTACCAAAAGCACAATGTTATACACATACTAAATCTTCCCATCAGCTGGTGACTCTGCTGTCGTCTGGTACGTGTTTTCTTCAATAAAATAACTGATTGGCAAAAATCAACTTAGTGCTGTTTTTGCAATATGCTTGGCAGGCGGTTTGGTCATCGTCTTCCTGGAGATTTAAAACAATTCAGAGATAAACGTGGAGGAAAAGAAACTGGGGCAGCGTGTGGGTTTGGTTTTGGGAGAAACAGGATGAGTGGGGCTCTTACGTTACTCATCAGCTGAGAACACATTTCCATCTGTTGATACTGACGCATCAAGCTGGATGCATGTACTGTGACTGCGATAATGCACCCCAACTCACAGAAAAACCGCTTAGGAATAAATCTTGGATGTAATATTCATACCACAGGGGAAAAGCAAACATGAAAATGGCCAATGGAGTTTTGCAATAGCAGAAAGTAATGCCTTCCCCATAAAGATATTAATCAAATGTTATTTCTACTCCAAGAATTAAACGAGAACTTACTTGGAGGTATGTTTTAAGTCCTCAGAGAGAACACAATAAATAACCACAGCATGTTTGCTTTTGCATCTGTTTGTTTAGTTGAGCAATGATTACGTCATCTTCTTCCGTAATTTATTCTCATCCTACCTTTTTAATCTTATTTGCAACCAAGTTCCTTTATGACCAAATTGCTGGATTTACAAATATGACCTATGTGTTTGCATGGTTGTTTATTTCCAGACTTCTCAAGTTCAAATCTATTCTATTAGCTGGGGATATAGCTCAGTGGGATAAGTCCTGCCTAGCTAGCAAGCGCAAGGTCCTGAGTTCGATCCCCAGTATGGCAAAAAAAAAAAAAAAAAAAAAAATTCTATTATCCAAAGCAGAGCTTAGAGTTTTGTCTGTTTTTTTTTTTTTTTCCTGGTGCAAGGCCTTGTCTTTTTTATGTTAAAGACAATAAAAAATGAAAATAAGATACATAATTTCAAAACAAAATGATGGGAAATCACCAATGTCTCTTTTAAAGAAGGTTTTTTGGATGTTCCTCCCCACCCACCACTACTCTACCTGCTTACAGTTAAAGGAAATCAGCCCTTCTCACCTAAATTCCACAATCCTTTCCCTGATTGCTTCTTGAAGCCCTCAGAATATTCCACTTTGCAGTTACTGATTTTCTCATGATCTCTCTTAAATGCCCTAGACCTTCTGAGGACAATACCTTGACGTGATTATTTGTGTATTGTCAGTATCTGATCATTCATAGTTAGAGAGAACATTGCAGAATATTCCATTATTAAGAAATATTTGCATAGTTTTTAAATGAATAACTCTTACCATAAATCCTTTATCTATGAATAGATAAAGACCAGTAGCTTGCTGATAAATATCTAGAAACCAATTCTCTAAGATTTATAGGAGTTGCAAAATTTGTGATTTGTAAGATTTGCGCTTTCGATGCTGGAAATATGCCCACAGTGACCAGTTTCAAGTCATGATCAAAACATTGCCAATATAGCTTAGACAGGACATGAGAGAATGGACCAGTATATTTGCCACAGAATTAAAAGGCAAAAATGTAACCCTAGGATAGCAATGGCGAAATGGAAGGAGGTGTTTAGGAAGTGATGACTTTTGAGTTTTTAAAACTTTTGTTCTTATGTAATTTAATTTAATGTTGTATCATTTAATAATGGCCATGCTTAATATGAAACTCATAAGGTTCCTGGAAATCCAACTATCAGCTTTCAAACACTGGTCTGACCTACCTCCAATATGTCCCAGACAAGGTATACTCTGTTTTTCATTCCTGTTATATACCAGTACATTTTTCTTATTTATAATATTTTGTCTAAAATATTATAAAATGAAGCAAATCCATCCTTAGTATTCTTAAAGGAAGTATAAGAAAACATTGCATTTTTCTTCTTTCATGGACATGTTCATTTCTTCTACCTTTTTGTTGTATGTATTTCCTCGTTTTCTCCTGCACTTCTCCAATTATCCTCCGGCCCGATGGTAGATAAGCTATGGTCCTAAGCTCAAGGGTTTTCCTCCTCCCTACTCTTCTCATTTCCAAGGCTATGTTTCTTCTAATAATCCTGTCACTTTAATATGTTGAAAATGTTTTATCTTCATTTACTTGCACACATCACATTTATGCATCACAGGCAAGAGTCAAGGTATACCACAAGTGAAAAACCCTGACAGCATACTTGATTTGGGCATTTACTGTCTTCTATATTTTCTGAAAATCATTTGATGATGGGGAAATTACATTTTCATAAAATAGTTTGTTGCAAATGTAGTCATTTCTTATTTAGAACATGTCATTTTGATGACCGAAATCTACCATTATTTTGTCCATTAAATCAAGCTAAAGTAAATCCTCAAGTCAGCCCAAATATTTTTCCTTACATTTCTTCTCAGTATGTAAACACTTCTAATTTCTTCATCAGTGCCCAAATATGGCATCGTATCAAGACATTTTTATCCTACTTGACCTCTAGTTACAAATTTAAAAGTCAGTTGCTCACTCCTGTAGGGACCAAATGTAAAGCATGACCTCTAGTAGTCACATCAGTGACTCCATCTCCAAAAGACTCATCTAAGTTACTTAAAGTTGAGCAAAGGAAACAACCAAATATAGATTCACATGGGACTCCTTTAGCATGGATTTTCATGCTGACATGAGCTCCACCCCAGTACTGTTGGTAGAGGCTTAGCTTGTCAAGACTATTTGGCTATGGGAAATGCTCATTCACATTTCATTTTATTGCTTTGTCGATTGCTTTGAGCTGTCACGTGACTCCTGAAATCTCTGTGTAGTCAAAACCTTAACACTGTACCCTTTATCTGCTAAGCTGGTTACCCTCCTCACAAAGTAAGTTTAGTTATTTTGGCCTAAGTAATCCATTTCATCAATTTCTTTTAAAACCCAAAAGAAAATTTGGGGTGTGATTTCTATATTTCCATCATCCATTGTATTCATAACAGTGAAAAAAATGGTAAGTAATTTTAAAGCGAGGTTTAGGTAAAAATATGAAAGAACTCACCCTTAGAGGGTAGCTTACTTACCCTTTCAAGAAAAGGAAAGAGTTGGATTTGATTTCCAAGGATTATGCAGTTGTGAGACCAAAGTATTCGAAACGAGAAGCTTCAGTGAGTTGGAGAAGTATAGGACACACATGCCCACAGGAATACATAGTTTTCACTTTTAACTGTATTTTTAAATGCATTTTTAAGTTCTGAAAAATAGAATATGATAGTAGTTACAGAGCCAAAATAAAAATGCGTGATACTTCCTTTTCCATGGGGATATGGAAATATGTAACCTACCCAGTTCCTTAGATCAGCTGAAGCAAACCACTGGCTTTTTTATTTGATAGCCTAGGGGGTAAATCATTCAAAATCTATTTTAATTCTAAGGGAGAAATTATACAGCATTTATGATTCTCAGAATGTAGTAATTAATATGAAAGAGAATGAGTTTTTATGAATGTGTTAAAGTGTAATTCCCCAAATAAGGAGCATTTGAAACTGATGAAAATAATCAACATTTACTGTGTGCTAAGTATGAACCCATAAGGTACTCAGGAGCTGTGCATAATAGTTTTTGCATTCATCTGACTCATCAGTACTTAAAAAGAAAATTTATGTCTGGAAAGTGAATACAGGACAGTCTCAGATAAGATCAACTAAGTAGTTCAATCCACTGTTGCAGGCACGTGGATGACTTTGGGGTCTACAAATGGTCTGATCTTTTCCAATTCTATTCCTCGCACGTGAGTCACTCTATCTGGAATGTACTCTTTCTTTCAGTCACAGGATATTAATTTCCTAAAAATTTTCCTTGTATCTGCATTGCCATCCTTCTATCTCCATGTGGCTTGGGTGAATTTCCCTTAAGATCAAAACATATTTATGTATATGTCTCTCATACAAGTAGGCTTAATGATATTTTTAATTTATTTCAATGTTTATTTTTTCCCATAGTAGATAATCTACCAGAAAACAGAAATTCTATTTTATTAAATTTTATATCACTAATACCTATCAAGGCCCCTTGTGCATAGCAACAGTTAAATAAAACTTTTCTAACCGAACGAATATTATATAAAGGTGTAAGAGAGACCTTTTGAAGTTAGCTTCTGTTATAGTTAAGACTTTCCCCTTTATTGCCCTATGCCAGTATTTAACAAAGCAATTTAAGGAAGTTATAAGGCTCATGAACAGACTATATCCAGCATACAGTATATAATTATATACGTTTAATTATATAATTATATAATTATATACATGTATATAACATGTGTAGAATTATATATGTATATGGCATATATACATTATATAATTGTATACATTATACGCGAGTATATAATTATATTCATTATACATGTATATAATTATATGACTAATATACATATATGCACATGTTTATGTGTACATATATATGTTTATAATCTATTGATTACAGGTTATATACTGAGCTTTCCTGTCACAAGGGCAAAATACAGAGCATGATACAATTTAAAGGAAGAGAGGTTTATTTTGACTCCAACTTCCGTGGGTTTCATCTATGGATCCAAGGCAGAACACCATGATAGAAGGCACGCAGAGAGAAGATGCTCATCTCAGGGAAGCAGGGGGAGAGGAGGAAGAGCTGGGAGAGGAAATGAACCCTCGCAGGCACTCTGCACTGTCCCCCAGGGACTTACCTCTTCCAACCAGGCCTACATGCATCGGCACATTGAACTGCGCCCTCACTCGTGGGTGGAGTCAGCGATGCGTGTGGGCCCCATGATCCGACTGCCGCCCCCAAGGCCTGTCTGACAACATGGAATCTGGGAGGTGATGTTTAGATCTAAGCCATAAGAAAGCACATTTTGGTTCACTATTATATTCCACCTGAAATACTAAAGTTGAGTCACTAAATTTTAATGATTTGTATGGTTCCCCATAAGCTTTTATCATGACCTATTAGGAGTACCTAAGAATAATTTCCTTGCTACTGATGGTGAACATTAGAATAACACCTATGTATAAGACGGGGCATAATGCTTAATCCACTTGAGGAAATCAAAGAGTTAAAGAGATAAACCTCTTTTATTCAAGGCCAGGACAATAATGAGTATCTGAAATTTTCAGTTGTGTGATTCATATTTAAATGTAAATCCCAGAAGCTAGCCTCAGTATAAAACAATTTCTGTCAAGAGACTGCCTTTTTTCCAATGAATAATTTAAAACTGAACTTTTTTTTTTCATGTGAACTGTCTTATATCTTGGCAGTAGGCATAGTATTTCAATAATTTATATAATTTTGAATATAATATACTTAATGCCATAAAAGCAATTTCTTTGATATTGAATTTTAAGAGAATGCACTTAGGCCACTCTGACTAATGATCTAGGGGCCAGCAGCATGGTAAATTATCTTTTAACCCAATTTCAGAGGGAGTCTGTGTGTGTAGCCATAAGACTATAGTATCTCCTGGCACATAGCTCTGTGATAACATTTGGTCATGGCATTAAAAAATAAATAAATAAGTAAAAAAAAACTCAAATAAACTAGATAAAAAAATGAACATTTTTAAAAGGAAGATGAGAAATACTTTTGTGCAAGTGGGATACTCATGTGAATCATTGTAAGCTACAACAAACCTAGCTCCATAAATAAAGCCTGAATAAAACCTACTCCCAGAATAGTTCCTAAGGCAGAGCTGTAGTCACTCTGGCGATGCAATCAGGGTTCAGCCTCATGCTGGTGTGATCATGTAGTTCTTTCATAAGAAATGAACCCACACATGGTAAAAATGGCTTCTTGTGTCTCCCAAGGCCAAATCCGGCTGAAGAATTGCCAAGATTTAAGGCAGAGATGGCAGAATAGTGACACCCTGCCTGAATCTGGACCACACAAGGCACGCAGCATATGGTGAAGACTTTGTACACGCATAAGTCTACAGGCACTGCCTACTTTTGTACACCATGAAGATTCCTATATTATGCAAGTTTTCCAGCATGTAATGATAGAGTGTCTACAGTAAGAGCCACTTTTTTCCAGCTCTCGTAAAAGGGAGATTTGGGTAGATGACAAATAAAGTCCATATGTAATCTGATAGGATTATATGGTGCAAAAAGTTTAAATTCAAATCAAAAGATCCAGAAAGTCTAGATCTCCATTTTCTGGATAGATCTTTTCAGTTTTAGTTGGCTTTTTTCCCCCAGTGGGCCTTCTCCCTGAAGGTCTTACCAGTGACTGCACATATAAATACATCTTGTCTTGACTCTCCTTATTCATGTATGTTCTCTATGGATATAAATATTTAATTATTAACACAAGAAACCAAGGTTTGAACAAGGAAGTTTTACTGGCTATTTTGAACTTTCTATTGTATTTTGTTCCACTTGTCTCTGGATGCAAACAACACACTGTCTCTGTTGTAACTTCCCAAATTGTGAAGTCTAGTAGTGTAAGTCCTCCCAATTTATTATTCTTTTTTAAACTCTGCTAACATGTCATGATTTAAACAACTACAATTATTTATTTCACTCATAAGACTTCGCTTTCAGCAATTTGGACACAATAGTTGGGACCACACTGGGCTGGCTTGTGCAATCAGGGTCTGGACAGGCTGGAGTCCTTCCCAGTCCTTCTCTCTTCCTGTCATCCTGGAATCCCTCCTGTGGCATCTGCATGTGGCATCTCCATGTGTTCTCTCCAGCACGGTGGCCCCAAGGTGACCAGACTAATTGCATGGTGGCATAGGTCTGCAAGAGTGTGTTCTTAGAGATAGGCAGCGGATGAAAGGCTTTTTCATGACCCAGTTTATAAAATACACAGTATTATTTCCTTTCAGCTTTATTGTCTGAAGCAGCCAGTATTGTACTCAAATTCAATGCCAGGCACTGTGGTAGTGACAAGGAGCCTATTTTTGTCTTTTACTTAGTATTTACACATTAATAATATAAAAAAGAGAGGTTCATTTTGGAAAATTTCTTCATTCACATATCTTTCAGTTTTATAACGTGGTCATAACTTCTTTGATGCATCTGCTTTTAATTATATGCCCTCTTCAAAGTTTGGCAATACCAGAAATGGGGGGACTGTTGAGGAACCTGTGGCCAAGCTATGACACTGCCACACAGCTGACTACCACAGAGGCCGAGGGGTGAGCAGCAAAGGGAGCTGGGGACTGTTCAGCCACAGACCCCAACCTTGTCAACTGCAA
Source organism: Dinomys branickii (assembly GCA_004027595.1). Taxonomy (NCBI): domain Eukaryota; kingdom Metazoa; phylum Chordata; class Mammalia; order Rodentia; family Dinomyidae; genus Dinomys; species Dinomys branickii. Next base: position 80,752 of record PVLD010000680.1, read on the forward strand.
CACAAAAGCCATTAAGCCCTTGGCATACTACACATGCCAGTGTGCAATGAATAGCACCTCTTACTGTGGATATCCCTTTGAAAGGAGGGTTTCCAGTAGGAAAATCAGAGAACTACAGTGTCCATTTGAATTCCTTTACGACTTCCTCTGAGCTTGTTTTCTAGAGTACTTATTTTTGAGAACACTTCTTATTTCTAGACAAGGCTTCAGCACCAATTTCCTTGTGAGTTTGTTGGACCATATGGAAATCCCTAGGATCTATGTAAAATATCAAAATGAAATATATCAAACTATTAATAGTGATTCCTACTCTGTGGTGCCATTATATTAAATTGGGTCACATGACTTTGGTGGTACTCATTTGTTTGTATCTACTCAAGAGCAATTTTACACTTTACAGTCTGACATATGATTTCATTTTTTCTTTCTCTTCTTTGTATCTTTTCTGTGTTATTTTCAGTACATGTGCATTACCTCCATAATTGGGATAATAAATACTATTTGCAAAGAACAAAGAAACCAGAACAAAGGAGGTATTATGTTTCTAATGGTGCTGAAATGCCACATACACACTCTAAATATAAAAAAATAACAATGGCAGTTTTTAGATACCAAACATGTGCTAAAACACATTTACAGAACCCTGAGTCTAAGAAGGAACATTGATCCTGAACTTGGACAGGCTTACCCACGGAAGCAAGAGACAGGTGTTACATTATAAACTCTATGACTCCAAGGGTAGAGATGGGACTCTGGTGCTTTAAAAAACCCTAAAGCAAGCTTTCAGCTCTGGGAAATGTTTGTGAAGAAGGCAGCTGGGTTCTAGTTTGACACAGCTGGGCTGTTTCTCCTGCTTTATGTGGAAAATAATTCCCTGCCAAAGACGAGGTAAGAGGAGTTCGCAGAGGCCGCTCCACACGGCATCTTTTGGCACATTCGCAAATGAACAGTGGAGCTGGCCACGGGTTTAGGGGAACGGAGAGCACGCAGAAAGAAGCTTCCTGCTTTCCTTAAGGTACATTCCTGGCAGGGGAATCATTGGCTCTATGGGCTTGAAATTTTTAAAGTTCTTAAAATATCCTGCCAAGTAGTTTCCAAGAAAAGGCTCATTATTAATTCTTCATAAATTGTTACCATCTCTGCAGGTTTGAAGACGTAAAGTTGGATCATTAAGAATTCTGTTTCGCTAAAAATGGACACCCATGCTAAGGTTTTCTAAGGCATTTTAGCTCTGATGTTCTTCCTGTGAATTTGTTACCCCCATTTCCTAAGAAGGGGTGTCAATTGTAAAGGCATTGAGGACTTCCTGTGATAGATAGCCCTGCTGTAATTCACTGCAGCCATCCAGTCTGAGGGGCTAGTTGCTGTTATGATCCTGATTGTAAGCACTATTTTATATCTTTGAACCATCCAAGCAAGTGTAGCTGAAGTCAGCCTGTGGTACAGCAAGGATTTGAACTCTGGTGTATAAACACTCACATGGAAAGGCTGGATATTGATCCCTTAGCCAAAAAGAAGGGAAAATAACAATTTTACAGTCCAAAGTATTGCAACTCTTATATAGCAGTGTTATATTTCTGCCTTCAACATGGTTGTACAACCATTAATTTGTATTCAACAAAAGAATTTTTAAAATTATTACTTAAATGTTAATCCACCAAAACCTATCCTCTCTAAAACCAGCAGCTTTTTAAAAATTCTTCTATGTTTAATTACTCAGTATGCTAAACTTCATTTCTGTGTGTGTGTGTGTGTGTGTGTGTGTGTGTGTGTGTGTGTGTGTTCATTTGCCACTGCCAATCTATCTAGCTATCATTACAGTTTTCTTCAGTGAGAAAATCTGGGTTATAATTCAGGGTTTTCTTGCTTTCTTTTATCCTGTGTGTGCACCATCTATATATTAGGTGGTCAAAATATAAATGTTAATTTTCTGTGATGCCATAGCTGGTGGAATTTATTCCTCTCACATTCTTTACTGCATTGCTAAATGTCTCGTTCATTGCTATTTTCCCAAGGGAAGATCATACAGTGGGAAAAAGTTTCTATGACATCTTTCTACCTCCAGGAGAGTACCCTTTCTACACCCACTACGCTCTGAATAAATGTGAGAATAAATGTAAGCTATTATGGCATCCTCTTTTCCAGGGAAAGTTACATATTAATGTTGGCCCTGAAGGCAAATAACTGGTGTGAGGATGTAAAAGACCTCTCTAATTAGAGTGAGATTTTTAAATAAATAAGACAGAAAGATTTAGGAAGATTCTGGTTTCTTATAAATCAGCGTTTCCAAAGTTGAAGATTTTGGATTCACACCATACCCACTCATGTAAGATCTCTCCCATTAACTCTTCTTCCACCCCGGGAGCTTGAAAAAAACTCATGGTATGTCTCTGATGCTTTAACTGCATATAGGAAACTATTATTTCTAAACCCCCACATCCTGATTAAATTCTAACAGTTTCAAAACTTTGTTTAATATCAGTATTGCCTGGAATTATGATTCCTTAGGAAGAGTTAAATCTGTGTTTCCAAAACATCTCATGTATTTCTCTATGTTACTTAAGACTCTAGTGTAATTAGTAATGTGTGTGTTTCTAACTCTCCCATATGGACTACTTGAGATTCCCTGATAAATTTTATGCTCAATAAATGTCTACCTAATGGCTGGATACATGAACAAATTAAAATAGGTCACTGCTGATTTGCTAGGATTTTATAGTTGACCCCGGAAGGAAAGAAACAATAGATTGAGAAAAAACTTGTGCATAGATCTTCTAAATGCAAAACAAAAGGCACTAAGCTAAGCAGCATGATTCAAAGTTGGAACTGAAATCTAAGAGATACATTTATCTCAAACATGTTCTTTACCCCCTAAGTTTTTCTGGCGTATTCTATCACTAGGCAATTCACGAATCTGGCAAGTTTGTGTTAACAACTCACACTCGGGTATTTTTTTCCTCTTATCACTACCTCTGAGTGATGAGATGAGTGGAAAAACCATAGAAAACTCTGAAATGTCATAAACTATAAAAAGTCAGGCATCATCTGGAGAAAACAATCTTGCTGGTTAGATGGAGGCCATGAAACCATCAGGAAACCACAAGCGTACCTATTTAGAAAAAAAGAAAAACCATGAAATGTTTTCTCCTCTCAGTTTGAGAGCAGCACCTTTCCCCAGGAGATTCGCTATGTGACAAAGATCGACTTTTACCTTCTGGGTGCTGGCCAAGACAGAAAGGGAAAGAGCCAGCCCGCTGAAAGGAGGAGTGTTCTTTTGATGTTGCCAGCCATAACTAGACACGCGAGTACAAAAAAGCCAGTTCTCCCAAGATTTATAGTCATGTCTAGCTTGTTGACTCAAGCAGTTTGGAAAAGCTACACAAATATAGTTTATCCAGACTCACTCAGACTTCAAGTTTGTGGAAGAAGGAAAAAAAAGAGATATAGTATATCCCTACTTTTAAAATAAAATCCTTTTGGCTCTGAATTTACATAACTTTTGAAGTAAAAAATACTCTAGCTAAAACACATAGTACTGTAAAACCTATAATGGCCCATTCTCTTAAAAAGAAATTTATATCATTATTGTCCAATTATATTTCTGGGTTTACATAGCAAAAACTGTTAGTAAGTAGTGAAATATGAAAATACTGTACTTTTAAGAGAGTTAAAAAAAAACATTCAATCTTCAAACTCAATGAATCAAGAAGAAAATTTACATAGTACCCATGCAACAATAATTGTATTTTCACCAAATTCTCAGAACTTAAATTGTGTTATTCTTACAAAGCTATGAAATTCTATGAGAATTCTTCACTGATGTGTTCAAACACTAGCATATGAAAGAACAAAACATGAATACTTGTTGAATATTCCATATAGGACAGATCATTTTCTTGGTTCTTTGACACGCTGTTGAATAAAGTATACAGGATCTCTACCCTAGATGTCAATTTATATTGTATAACAAGAAACAACTAAGTAAATAGATACCATTGACAACAGAAGATAACCAAGAATTACAGTAACAAGGGAACTATAAGATTGGGGTGAAAAAGGGTAGAGGGCTCCAGATACTACTGATTATTTCCATAAGCCAAGTGTTGTCAGCCTATTCAGGCCACTACAACAGAATTCCACAGAGTGGATTGCTGATAAAAACAGAAATGGTTTTCTCACAGTTGAGGCAAAGAGAAAATCCAAGATAAGGTGCTGGCCAATGGAGTGTTGGTAAAGGCTGTTATTCCCCTTCTCATTGAATCCTCACACAGTGGATGGGACTAGTTATCTCTATGAGGTCTCCTTGATGAAGACACAAATCATATGAGTAATATATAAATGAGTTACTGAACCTGCACTTCTTGATATCCCCTTAAGAGTTATGACTTTGAGCTCCCGAAGTTGGAAAGATGCAAATATTTAGATAAAAGCCCATTCTCAGCAAAAGTTTACTTCACTTCAAAATGATCAAAGTCATAAGCGACATGAAACTGTCATTCAGAATCTCACGTTTCACTGTTTGTTCTTAATAGTAAGATTTGGGGTAGAGATCTTACAGAGGGTTGAGTTCAACAGATCAGGACATCAATGAGAAGGATTCACTTGCAATTTTTTAATTTAGTTATTTAGTTAGTTGTGTTTTGAGAATAGATATAGTTATTGTGCACAGAAGTCAAATAGGTATATTAAAACCTCTAAAGGGGCCAGGGATATAGCTCAGTGGCAAACGTGACTGTCTGGCAAGCACAAGGTCCAGAGTGCAAAATCTACAGGATTTTGGTAATGAGCCCTGTACCACACCAGATGAATGCCAGAACATTGAGTGCATTAGTCTGCAAGACTACTCTAATTTTATATCATAGCTGAGTAAGCAGATGGTTTGGGTGCCAAGAGCATTGTCATTACAATAAATGCTAAATCAAGGTTTTTCAATAATCTGTGAGTGTTCATAGGTCTGATTAAATGAATATTCTATCTGCCTGTTAGCTCTAGAGACCCCAAAATGCCTCAAAATATTGTTTTCCATGGACTACTATAGCTGAGGAGCTCCAAGGGGGCATTTAACTGATTTTAATGAGCCACTTCAAGTGTTCACATTGCCATCAAATGCACTAAGAGTTTTCCATGCCAACCTCACACGTCATACAGCTTAGTGTAGGCAGAGTCTTTTATTTATTACTTCTAAAAATCACCAATATAGACTTTTAATATAATAAAGTACTCGGTTTACATGATTCTTGTGGTGTACACATTAGGCAACCTCGATTAACTTCTCAAATTGTTAGTGGTTATGTTCCAGCCTACAAGATAAACTTGTAAGAGAAATTAAAGTTAAGATGGTGAATACTTTTCATTTTACAAGGAAACAGATAAAAATGTATTTTTATAGGTCAGAAAATAGAGACTTTTGTGGGGCTCAGTGGTAGAGTCCATGTTCAGCATGTGTGGAGTTCTGGGTTCAAGCCCCTGCATACATGCATGCGTGAGCATGCATGCACGTGCACACACACACACACACACACACACACACACACACACACACACACACACCACACACACACACAAACCAATAAAAATGGAAAAAAAGGAGAAAGCAAGCAAGATAGTGCACAAATGCAGCCATTCACAAATTCAGTTACTCATTACACATATAGTGGGAAGATCCCAAGCAGCTGTCTGGGTGGAGAGCATTAGGATCTGGTTTGGATATGTATTTTAAGATTTCTTCTACTTATGGTGCTCTATCTTTTCCTCAGGAGCCTATGGCAGGTGGTTCCAATGGGAACAAGTCAGACTGTCCAGCCTTTTGGTGCTGATGTAACCAACAAGAGAGTTAAATTAACTTTAGAGCGTCTAAATCTATAGATATATCTAAGTGTCTCGAATCTCTTCACTATGCAGCCAACTGGATAGGAAGTGGGAACTCAGTGTTAAGTCACTGCTGAGTTTAAGGGCAGAGAACAAAGGCAGTAGCTCACTTAAATGGATATATGGATTTTAGAAAAAAAGTTCATCTCCAAAGCAAACTTAAAATCCACTTAGAAAGCTTCCATTCTCAGATCCCTCTAACCAGTGATACACAACAATTAACAATGAATTCAGTTGTAAAGGTTCATACATTCTCCAACCTCTCTCTAGGAGACAGTCCATGATGTTGTATGAAATTGAGAATTATCTTCTGTTGCTTTTATTTATGGAGTTGGGAAGATAATCAAACATGATGATGATGATGTTACAATAATTATTTGTTACATATTGAAAAACTTCACAGTTAGATGGTATCTTACTTACTGTGCTTATGGTGGGAGAAAATACGAGACACACACAAGTTAAAGGGGGAAAGGTTTAGTTTAGCTTACAGTTTGTATAGGTTCCAGGCACAGTTAGCTGGCTCCAAGGCGGAGGGTGACAGAGGAAAAACAGTCCGTGATAAGGCAGGCAGGAGGCGGCAAGCAGAAAGCAGCAGCAGGAAGCTTGCTTTTCCCTTTTATCCCATCTAGGCTACAAGCTTTGTGGTTGGTGCCACCCACATCTAGGGAGGGCTTTCCCATCATAGACACCCAGAACTATGCTAAACCAACCAGTGGACAGAGTCAGCGCCACACACCCTTAACCCCAGTATCACATACCCTAAATCAACCAGCTCTGAAAAGCCATACCTATGGGCACATGAGTCTTTGGGAGGGTATTTAAATCATATATATCATCCATGTCTGCATGTCCCCCCAAAACTTCATGCAATCATGGGGTAGGCTTCTAGGATTTGTGATTGATCTATGATCCAATGCTGGGATTATGGGTGTGAGTGCTACACCTGCCCTGGGGCAGATAGTTTGCATACATTGTAAGAGAGGGAAAGAGGCTGCTTACCACCATTCCTTCCTTTTGCTCTTGTTTTTGCTGTGTTCTGCTGCCATGACCAGTTGCCCTCTGCCACGTGCCACTGTGCCTTGGAGCCAGCCAAGTATGGACAAAAACCTGCACAAACTCTAAGCTAAATAAACCTTTCCTTCCTTAATTTTGGGCCTCAGGTATTTTGTCCTAACATCAATTGAAAAGTAACCAAGACAAAGCCATAACAGATGAATTATCCATTTCTTATTACTTTAATGGTCATGAATACAAAAGAATGTGCACAATAATCCAAAATACTTTTTGAAAATATATATTATTATTTAACACCTTAAAATTATTAAGCTAATTCAATATATGTGGCTCTTTTTAAGAGCCATAAGGTTAGAACACTAAAATAAGTTTAGAACACTAACTAAGGTTAGAACACTATTTTCATATTTGGATGTAGGCATAAATTTGGTATAGGAAACTGAAATATATATGGTTATAATATAATATATACGAACTCACATATGAACATACACATGCATAGACTCATACATGTCACTCTTAAGAAAGAAGTAATGTAGTCCTTGGACTATTTAAATTTTGAACTAAGATCTATAGAAAAGAAACATACACTTAGTAAGTTACTCTAAAAATAACCTCCAAATTTTCTGTTTTTTATTGCTATTGTTTTTTTGTTTTTCATAAAACACCAGAAAAGCAGACATATGAAATGTTACAAACATCCCCATTTTTGAGACCCCCATATTAAAAAAATCATGTTAATTCATATTTTTAAAAATTATATGAATTCATATTAAAACACACACACACACTGTGAGCCAGGGAAAGCTACCAGCACCAGTTCAGAAACCTGAGGTGTTGCCATTCCTCCCTGCTCCTCATGAGGGAAAAAGCATCTCTTCCTCTTCCATTTCCCTTTAGTCTGATGTGCCTTGTGACCATGCTATGTTCCACTCTCTAATATCAACTCTTACTTTAGTGACAGAGATGACAGCTGTTAGTATTGTCCACCTAACACTTCTCCAAACTCCCATTTCTGTTGAATTTTCTACATTGAAATTTTTAATGGATTTTCTGTGCTATGTATAGTACTGTACTGAATAAGTTGGTGAATAAACTCTATGATTCACTTTAGGAGAAATCAACATTAGAGAAGTCCACTGATCTGAAACAGAAGTTGTATCTGTTATGTAAAATGAGGAAGGAGAATGTACAAAATATTAACTTTCTCTTGCTTACTGTGTCATGTACGTCCCCCTTTTGATTTTAACTTTCTCAGGGCAAGGACTATGCTTTAAAATTTTGTATTTCCTTTGGGGTCAAACTTATTCCATCCATAATACTGAATAAAAATTTGTAAGTTATTAACACTGAATATGCAATGATTTTGAGTAATCAGTGGATATATACGCCACAATGCCAAAGAGGAATTTCTTGGTCCTCTTTACAGAGCATTTCCTGTCAACAGGTGGTTCCTTCTGGGGAGCATGAGCCATGCTGGATGATTTTTCTCTTACTAACATTCTTTGTCCAGATGTTTCTTCCCCCTGGCACACTCAGAATCATGAGGCCCTGGGAGGTGACTGCAATCACTGACATAAGAAGTCACACCTGGAAGTCACTATTGTTCCTTGCCACATATTTTCCCATAGTTAAATGTCATTGCTAAGGGTCTTGATTGTTTGATTATGTAGAAAAATACTAGTGCTTAATATTGGCTTACTATGACAACATCTCAAAGATAGGTAGATCTATAAAGATATAATCAATCTATTTTATGATCACATAAAATTTACCCTATGTCATGTCCTTTAGAGGATAGATTATATTGTTTATGGCACACCATCATTTAAATATAGTAGCCACACTAAGAGCTCTGAGTACTACCTTCTATGTGAAGTACCAAAGGACATTACTTCTTTCTTGACAGTGACATGAATATATGAGTGTATGCATATGCATGTACAGATGTGAGTTCATATATATGTGTAACCATACATATTTCAGTTTCCTATACAAATGTATGCCTACAACCAAATATCAAAATAGTGTGCTAACCTTATTAGTATCCTAACCTTATTTTTATTAGCCCTCCTGTTTACCAGAAAGTCATGGAAATTTTTCCTTATCTTCCTTCTAGAGCACTTTAATGTCTCTGGTTCCATTCTGTTTCCGTTAAGCTGAACATAGTCTTTTTTAAAAATGATATTTATTATGTATTTGAAAAGAATCACTAAAGAGTTGTGTGATAATGTTTTAGTTGCCAACTAGGCTATCATTTAGGAAGAGCTACAATGTATCACCTAAGGAGTCCAGCCACACAATCGTTTAGCATGCAGTCCTTATACAATATAGCTCCTAAAAACCAATCTTTTGGCTCAGTGACAACAACAGTTATATTTAATCAAGTACTTTATATATTCTAATTGTATCATCCAGATTGTCTTGCATCAGAGCTGTTATTTCATTAAAAACCAAAGCTAATGTTCACAGTATATAAGTATATAGTTACAACAGCTTTTTGTTACTGTCCTCCCTTTTATTAGTACACACTTACAGTATATAATGACTATAGTCACTGTAGGCAATTGCTGCGTGCAGATAAACTATCTCCAGTAACTTACCCCCATCCACCTGCCTTTTATTTTTCCAGCGTCACATTCACTTACTTACCCAATAAGACTTTACAAAGTTAATTTTCATATAGAAAGATTGAAAACCAGACTAATAGGCCAAAGAGCGTATAAAACATGACATTTGGACTAAGTCAAGGTACACTTTTAGATACACTGCCCCCATGGGATTATAATACCTTCCCCCCTCTTTTTTCCTATTATCTATCTCTATTTTGAGATAATCTATAGATAGATAGATAGATAGATATAATCTATGTATCTGTGTGTGTGTGTGTGTGTGTGTGTGTGTATATATATATATTCTACATACTTTTTCATATAAGAGAACCTATGCTATATTTAAGCTTGAGCACCTGAGTTACTTCACTTACCATAATGTTCAAAACAGATGCATCTGTTTTCCTACAAATGACCTTTTTTACAGCAGAGTGGAGCTCCATTGTGTATAAATATGACATTTTCAAACCCATTCGTCTGTTGATTGATATATAGTTAACTGGCTTTAAAAATAGCTATGATAATATCTCTTGTTTAAAAAACAATGAAACAATTAAAAAGATCTCAGTTTTTTCTTACTAATGACCACAGTAATTGCCATTTTTAGTTTAGACCTGGGCATCAGCATGCTATAATATGTATAAAGTAAGCCAGACTTACTTATAGCACAAGTCCATCATTCACACTCTCAAAGTTATGAAGTTCCAGAACAATTTTAAAGCTGGGAAAAGGACAGTGGTGAAATTGAAGTTTATGCATCACAAATGTGCTCTCTGGTATGCAATCCTAATAGCTAATACTGACATCAGAGACACTTCGATGCCCATTAACATATATTGACTACTTAACCCCTGTTGCAGTTTTTATTGTCTCCATCTTTGAAAGGAAAACACCAGGCTAAGGGAGGTCACAAGTCTTCTCCTAGATAATAGAGCTAGCTTGTAGAGAACACAGTATTCACATCCATGCCTTTTGAGGATGAAGTGAGAAATTTGGACTCCTAGAAAATATGGTAATATAATCCTGGAAAGATGGTGAAGAGATTTTTTATATACAGCATTTTTCAAATTGTATCTCCAACAATTCTGGGTAAAACCTTCCATACATCAGAAAGCAAACTGTATAATATTTTCCATCACTCTTTCAAATTCACAGGGCATAAGGGTAAAACAAAGATTCTGAGAAGTATTAAGCAAAGAAATGTGTTCTCAACTAGCTTTTTCTAGTTATGACTGATGTAGGAACCCACTGAACTGTCTTTTAAATTGCCTTAGAATTTGTGTTCGTTGGAACATAACTTCCAAGAAAATCTAGCCCTCTTATCTCATAAATGCAATATCAAAGCTGAAAATGGCCTTGAGACCCTAATATCTTTACTCCAAATCCCCTACATGTCATGTTTCAAGCAGCTTTTTAGTCAGTGTGTAGGTGGAGTGTTTGTACCATGTGAAGTTTCTTCAAGATTCCACTTTGATTTAAACATTCAGCAGAAAATCTATCACTATGGTAAAGATCCCTCAATAGAATAAACAGGTTAACATATTCTAATTCATTGAGCACAAATGATTCAATAAATATTTAATGAAATCAATATTTACCCTTTTATTAAATAGTCCATTCAGGTTTAAGTATTTTATATCTAATAATTAAAGAAAAATAAAAGCAGCCAGCAGCAATAAAAACCTTTTGTCATCTTGAGTTCCTATAGAATTCATTTTTAGGTGAGGACCAGGGGATACAAGGACATTTTGTTGCCATACCTTTATTGTATAATATCAAGGAGGTAATCACTGTAATTCAACAATATTTAGTATTTTTTGTGACCACTGCATATTTTTGCCATTTCAGTTCCCCCGAAGATCTATGATATCTCCAATGACATGACCATCAACGAAGGAACCAATGTCACCCTTACTTGTTTGGCCACTGGGAAGCCAGAGCCTTCCATTTCTTGGCGACACATCTCCCCATCAGGTAAAGTGGCAATAAACATGTCCTTGTTGTTTGCTATTTCTTATTCTGTTGAAACCTCATTTGTTGAGAACCTGGGCCAAACTTTTAACTGTTTGTTTATTATTCAAAGAATTAAACTTTCTGGTCATGACTGACACAAGTACTTGCATAACTGGCCTTAGAATTAGTGTTCCTTGCAACATAAATTCCAAGAAAATATAGCCCTCCTATCTCATAAGTACATTATCAGAGCTGAAAATGGCTTTGAGGCCCTGACATCTTCAGAATATTTGTTATCATGCTTACCCTTTATACCTAAAAGCACTATAGTTCAGAAAAGGCAAATGAACACTCTGGGAGAGCCCAGAATAAAACTATCTTCTGATTCCTGATCAAGGTGATTTTCACTTTAGTAGACCGGAAAATCATCAACCCATAAACACAAGACTCAAATAGAAATATCACAAAAGAAAAGTCTTCATTTCAATGTGTAAGAGATTTATTCAATCGGCAATCACAGGTTGATCGGCCAGCGTGAGCTGGCAAAGTAATCAAGGGAGAATGAAATTATACAAATTGTGATGTTGCTGGGTCTAATTTCAAACTGCTGTTCAGAATCAAGGATTTTGGAGTTGGAATTAAATTTTAACTGATGAGGGGTCTAGAAGCCCTAGAGTGTGAGTCACTTGTACACATAGGTCATAGATAGGTGAAATCAAGGCTGGGACCTGTTAATGGGTTCCCAGTGCTTCAGGTGCGGCAGGTCTCCTTTCCAAAGAGGGTAAGGCAATTTCAAGAAGGTGGTGACAATCATCATCAAAGCAGGTCGATTTTCACAACCATGTGTCTATCTTTTGATTCCTAGTCAAGGTCTGCTAATTCTTCTTTTAATATCACTTACCATTAAGTATCTTTCAGTTTCTTCATTTATGAGACTTACCCATATCACATGCTTAGTATTTTACATTTATAAGTAAGCAAAAACAAACATGAAAGCAGACACACTTATCTACATATGTATTATGGCCCCTATAATATTTGTGAAGTTGAGTGTGCACTTGACCAAGAACATTTCCCTCTCTAAAGCTGCTTTAAAACCATAAAATTGGCTTGAGAGCATTGAATTCATGGCCAGATTCCCCACAGGGTTAACATGAAACAAATTCAGTGCCAGCAGTCAGTAGATCCATGTACTTTTAAGATGATTTCTTTATTCATCTATTCAGCCGATCTTTGTATGACTCTCTAAGCCTCATTGACCCTTAGCAAGTTTCCTACTTTCCAAAAATTGCATAATAATCTCTGGCTACTTTTTAAACAGACAGAAAGAATTATAAATATTTATCATGTGTACAATATACCATGATGGTTTGAGGTATACATACACTATAGAATGGAAAAAGCTATCTAATTAGCAGGTGCATTGTCTCGCATCGTTATTTTTGTACTAAAAACACTTAAACTCCATTCTCTGCATTTAGGAAGGTACAATATGTCATCACTAAATAGACCTCTTGAACTTATTCCACCTATCTAACCATAATTATCAACCATTTGATCAACCATGTGTGCTGGCTATTGGGTGAATTAAATAAGGTAATAGGCATAAATTTGTTTTTAAAATTAGAATGTAATATGCAAACCTACAGCTGGTTTTTAACTATCTTTCCAGGCATTTGAATCTGATATGGCAATAGAGTTTTGTAAGAATGAAGTACTTAATCTCATCTTCATATAATTTAAAGAATAATATTTTGGACTTCACTCTTCTATTTGCAGATCTTGTCATTATGCATATTCTTTTCTAAGTGCTTAGCTATATTTTTAGTTTAATTAAGTAGTAGGAGCGTTGGTTAGTGAAGTTATTAGAATAATGATAATTGATACATCATGAGGGTGGAAGAAGGCAGGTTGGATTTATAAATTAGCATAAATATTAACTATTATGTAATTAATAGCTAGACTTAGAATATATTTCATAAATGCTTCCAAAAATTATAATTCGTTAATGATCTATATTCAAATACACATCATAGAATTTCTACTTAAAGTAACAGGCCTGATAATTCTGTTAGCTTTTTCAACTTATGTATTTATAGGATTAGAGCAAATGAGAAGTGAAGTATTGGAATATAAAGACGTAACTCTGTACACTCTTAGCCAAGGTGGAAATTTATTCTCTCTACTTTCAACCATGGTATTTCCTTGGCTCGGAGTTATGTTTGTCCTGTTATCTAATAGGAATATGTCTATTCATCCTTCAGATTTTTAGGAAACCATTCTTAAGCATCACAGGAAGAATAAGACACGCATCTTACAGTTACAAAAATTTTTGGCTTTCCACCAGTTGTGTGGAATGAGCCTCTGCCTTGTCCTCAGTGGCTGTGCCTATGAGCTAGGACAGGGGATCCCTTGTGTCCAGAGACATTTTCATTCTCCTCACACCATGGCTTTAACATCAGGTACTTCTCTGTCTTTTGATTCTCAGGACTAGAGGTTAAAATCAGAGAGAAATATGGATTTCAAGAATTAGATATTAGAAATGAAAATGAGATAATGTAGTGGTGGCACAAGAAAGCACTTTCTTTCTGATGTTTCCCCAGTACCCCATCCCTCTAATATAAACTAGTCCTTTCTGTTCCTTCTGGCCTCGGTAGAGATGTATTGCATTTACACCAAGAGTTGCTCTTGCCTACAACAAAAAAGTAAGGTTATCCCACTTTTACAGTTCAAGTGAAGTACAGAAACCTTATTTCCTTTGTGTTGCCCAATTTAAAACACATTTATAATAAATACCTGTCTACCTACATGGGAAAATATTTTGGAGAAAGTGTTATAAATCTTGTTTCAATTGTAAATGAAATCTTAAAAATCTAAATGAAAACTTTTACTTTTACCATTTTTTGCTCTTTCTTAATGTTCTAAGTTTCCTTCTTCATTGTTTACATTTGTGGTTGCGATTGCTTTATGTAGATTGATTGGATATGTTTTTCTTCATCTGAGATTATTTTGATTCTTTCCTTATTCCTAACGTGTTTTCACTTGACACAGAATACTGAGTTAAAATATGTGAACCATTAATTAGCATTTATGTAGCCTTAAAACTGTCAAAAAATAATACTTAAAAATCATAAACACTAACTTCCTAGAACTTTTGAAGCTAGTATTATTTTTAGTGTTTTCCATGAGTGTTGCTATGTATAAGTATTGGAGCAATAAATTAACAGTGTAAACTATCAATGAGGATTACAATTTTCTGAACTAAGAGATTTAAGGACTTATTAGTCAATGAGAGTACTTTCAGGATTAACAGAAAAAACTAAGTCAAGTATGCATTAGACTGTGGATGGGCAATCTCAGGTTTATGCAGTAATGTACTGCACTTTCCTTTGTTGGTAAACCAATTAGTTCTTTAGAATATTGCCCTGGTTATCCTTCTACATCCTCCCTATGGCTGCTGTAGTAGTCAGTGTTACCATTGCTGAGACATAATAGCCATGCTAATAACTGAATAAAAGTGAAATTTAATTTAATTCACAGCATCAGGGGATTCAGTCCATGGTCATTTGGCTCCAGGTCAGGAATATCATAGCAGCAAGGGAATGGCAGCAGAGAGGAAGGTGCAAAAGACCAGCTACATATCCAAGGTCAATCTCCATGATCCCCAAACACACTCACAACTATGCCCCACCAATTACCTGGAAGATCCCGAGTGGAAAAAATCAAGCCCAAGCCTCACAAGTACTTTTGCTCTGGCAAGAGCGTTAAATCGTTGCAACTGACCCTGCATGGCCAGCAGAGCCTGGACCATAGTAAAGATTCTATGTGATTCTTTAAGAAAAGTTTGCAGACTCCCCCACCCCACACATTTTAAAAGAGCTTGGAATTTTAAATGTTGTTTTGCACCTAGAAATACACAGGTTTGCCCATGGAAACTTCCATAATTATAATAAAATAACCTTAAAACAGAAAATGTTAATTACTAATTATCAGAAAAAAGCACAAGACTGTGAGAAAGGAAAATTATTATCTAAATTCCATGTACACTGCTGGAATTCATTGTTTAAAATAATTCTAAAAATGACTCAAGTCAACACAAGTACCAAGTAGAAAGTATTATTTCCTATTAATATTCTAAATTCCGTTGCCCTTCTTTTGTGACAAAAGTCTTTGAAATGGCTGAGTGTGGGTCCAGCACCAAGGGTGATATGATGATTCTGTGTGTGTGTGCTCCTTCCAAATTCCCCCTGTCACCAAACACTATAATTTTTTAAGGACCTTGCTTCAGGTTTGCAGCGCTGACATTGCACTTTGCTCTCCGATGTAAAATTGAAGAAAATTCAGTAAAACCGGCAATTTATGCTGATGACATCTCAACAATACTAGATCTTCAGAGTACAAACTGTGGTTCCAGCTCCATTGGAGCATAGCACTCTCTGCAGAGCTTTCTGAATTTCCGTAATGGCTTTACATAATGGATAATTATATAAGGGAGGAATCTACACCATGGTGGCAAGTGAAACTTTTACCATAAGATTGCACAAAGTAGTTCATATATGCGGTTAAAATTCCCTTTCGTTCTGAGTTTTCCTTGTGACTTCAATTTTTATTTGTCTGTTTCCCGAGTCCCCTCTATGCCTATCCAGGCAGTGGTATCTATGCTAAATTGTTCATTTTCAGAGCCTTTAATGCCTGCTATTTGAATATGGAAGGTAAGAAAAAATTTGACTATTTTAACACACATATAAGATCAAACAATGGATCTGATGATATGACGAATCAATGCAAAAATAACTCGCTATTCTCAGAGCAAAATGCTTACCCATGTGCAACAAAATGAAATAACACAAACAAACCAACAAAAAAAGTAGAAATCCATCAGGTACTTCACAAAAGATCTGCGATATTTTGTTTTGTTTTGTTTTGTTTTGTTTTTCCTTGTGGGACTTCGTTTTCTGAAGGAGTTGGGCATTAGGAAAAAATGCACTGTGGAGAAGGTCTTCCCTTAATGGACTGAATTAGACAAGAAGATAATGGTAAATATTAATCTATTTATATTTGAGAATTTGATCTTTTAGAATCTGTTACTCCAAAGATTTTAATGTCATATTACATGTACTAGGGAAAGTTATTAGATACATCACTGTGTTTAAGCAAGTTAGAGATTTGGTTAAAGGTTATCATCTGTAGGAGGTGGGGATATAGTTCAGCAGTATAGCATCTACCCCTCAAGCAAAAGGTCCTGAGTTCGATACCTGGCACATACACATGCACAAAAAGAATATTATCATCTTTAGAACTGCAGCTTTTACTGTGTTTGTAAATTTGATGTTAATTTAAGAGAAGGTAAAATTCTATGGACAAAATATCTTTTCACATCATTTGATATTGTGATCCTTGAGAAAGACCACCAGTAGGCACTGTGAATGTGTAAAAAGAATCCTTCTGAGAGTTACATTAAATACTAGTTACTGAAAACTTAATATTCCCAAGGCTTTCTCTGATGAGTGTTTGATTAACATTTGTTAACTCTTTTATGTGAAGTATTATAATTTCATGTGCCACATTCATGAGGGAAAGAGCATGTTGTTAATGTGTACCTTTGTTATATCAGTCATTTGAACCTCATAATTTTGCCCCCCCTCCATCAGTGTTAGGTTGCATTCCTCAAAGTTACTTTTACATAAAGATAAGACCTACTGGAATTTCCTGTCATCCCTAAAGAAAATATACATTAATAAGAAAGAGAAAATGACTTAATAATGAACTTTAAAAAAAAAATCGAGATCCAAAATGCCCATAACAATTATAGACAAGAATACATGGTTGGTTTGTAAATTATTATCAGAAGAGTTTCCATTCAAATTTAATGCATTGTTATTGGATTTTAATTGTAATTCAGCTTGTGTTAAAATTTTTCATTAGCTTCACTATAATTAGGAATAATCATCATTAGTATAAAATTAGAATATTTCTCATAATATTGGATCCTTAAAACTCTAACACTTTTTGTACATTATCTCTTAGATATAGGTAAATAGAGCTAAATGTTTAGCTGTCTGTGCTTTAGTTTAGTAATCTGGAAAGCCAGATTTCATAATGGCGATATCTGAGTTATTACATCAAAGAGTTATTGTAGGCAGAGTTTAAAAAAACACACACTCAAAACTAAGAACCCCTGTATCTTAGCTATTATTAAAAGTTACTTTGTATTTTGTTTTTACATTAAAGTTATTTCAAGACAAACAATAAGGTGGGAATCAATGTGGTGGCCTTAAGTGGTAAAATCATGTACATGTGGTATAATGCTTACATTTCTAAAGTGGAGGGAAGGTGTTTAGTATTTTGTTTTGTTTTGTTTTCTTTCTACACAGAAAGCAAAGGAAGGTCTCTTTAATGAGTGCTAACCACAATGACCACCAAAAATAAAAGTTTGAATTATTTATTCAAATTGCAATAAACTGGGGATCAAGAGAGAAGGACAAAGAAACACAATGTATTGGCAGACGGGCAACTTTTTAAGAGACTATTTTCTCTAGTTTCATTCTGTGTTTTAGGGGAAAAAGCTACAAAAATAAAGAACAACAACAAAAACAGTCTTTCATTCAGCTACAGACTCCTGAGGGGTTAGCGTCAGAAAAAAGGACCCAAGGCTCCCTGAGATTTCAAAATGATCATCAACCTCAACACAGCCAGAGTACAAGGATATGAAAGATGCTGTACCCAGAAGTCTATGAATAATGGCATTCTCCTGTTTATTATCATTATCATAGTGTATAAATTGTCTAAATGTAGTTGACTGTGCAACCCAATTTCAAGCTGTTAAAGCTTACAGATAGTTTATGGAGAATATTTTCTATGGGAAGACAGCACTTTCACCCTCTGTGAAAAAGGTTGCAAAGAGAATTTTGTCAAAAGGGTCAGGATTCACAAAATGTCTTCTAGCACAATGAAAATGTCTCCTGAAATTCTGAGAGACTGATTTTACCAAACTGATAAAAAGGTTAAACTGCAACATTCATGGCACATAAACTTGGTGTGTAAACTTGGCCGGAGAATTTATGACTTAAAAAACTAAAATTTGTATTCTTTTTGCCCATCTAAGGCTAAGTGTCATTGTTAAGCTCAGAAATTTCTAAAGGATATTTTTTACTAATTGACAAATTAATGGCAAACCTTTCTAAAATCTTGAAAATGTCTTAAAAATATTCCAGATTATGAACTTCATTACAGTAAATCTTTCACACAACTCTTGGTTTTCTTTCACTTTCCTTGTAGTTTTTTTTTAATTTTATTTGTTTCCAATTTTCTTATTTTAAAATAAAATAACAAAAACATAATTTAAAACACACATACACTTAGAAAACAACTCAAAAACAATACAAGCACTACAGAATTTCAGACAAAGTGATAGGAAATTAACAATGGTTGTTGTATTACATGGTGGTATCTTGAAACTGGATACCCAGGTAAACAAATATAGACATGTAAGATGGATCAAACAGTTCAATATTAACTGCTCTTTTCAATAGAGCCAGAAGAGCCACTAGTACAACTACGTTAGCTCGCCTGTGTATACATATGTACATACTTTGTGCCTTCTTTGTTTTCTCTTTTCCCTCCTCCCAGTTGTTTTTTCCTTTTCAGCAGTTTCTTGTCATTTCCCAATGTCTATTGTACCTCTTAGAGTTTATTCATTCTTTCAGGGTCTTACACCAGCGAGACAATCCGGTTCTTTGTGCATTACTTTTGAATGCAACCCAGTGGCAGTCATATGATTTCTGGACAGTGCTGAAGCTCTGAAGATGTAATCCTCCATGCCTCATCATAGCGCTGTCGTCCTGACGATAGATGAGGGTAATACATCTTCATGGCTCTCAAATGAGAAACTGTCTGGGGGGAATGGGCTGAGCAAGGAATTCAATTCAATTATAGGACAAAGGAACGAGCTGAAGGGAAGGAAAGATGTCTCAGAGTACGATTCTCTGCAAAGTTGATTATAACTGGGAACTCCATGGAAGCACATTTAATTTTTCCTTTCATGACATGACAAGGAAAATTGTGGAATCTAAAACTTCAAATGGCCTTTGAATCCTCTGCTTTTAATTCTGTAGAGGGCTGATATATTTTAGGGGCATTTCACTGATTTGGGAGGCAGAGGAGACAAGCAATATAATGTATTTCATTTATAAACCTTCAGTAGATCATTAACCTACAGATCAAATTACTAAAACATAATAACGAAGGGGAACATTAACCTTCCAAGTAAAATCTTTGATGACAATTTTTAAAAATTCAGATGTAAGCAAAAGGAGCAATGTCTGAAGAAGAAGGGATTAGCAGGCAAATAAGAGCACAGCTTTCCTAAGCCCCTCTTGAGTATTTTTATTAAGCCTAGTTTGAGATGTCTGCAGGGATCAGTCAGTCCTATTAGTAGGTCAACTTTTCCTTGAATATCTCGTTTGTATTGAGAAACAGAAAAAATTTCTTCACAATACAAAAACATTTGCTGTGTAAATCTTTATGATACACTTTGCAAGTTTTACAAAACTAAGTTACCTGAATTAAAGAAAAACTGAAATCATTACATAGTTCTGAAATTTATTCATTTATTTTACCTGTATTATCTTCCAAAACCATAGATTTAACAGGTACTATGTTAAACAGCATGCTAGAAGAGTATGGCGATAAGAAAAAAAATACAGTGCTATTTTCAGAGTTTACAATCTTGTTTTAAGAAACATATATGAAGAAAGAAGAAAAATATGCATTAACTGGAAACTATGAATGAGGCCCTATTTAAGAAATTATCTTTCAAACCAAGCCTCGCAGATCTAGAAGACAAAGTCATGGATGAAGCAGTGCTGCACGCGTGGAAGTAACACCGTTCATAAATGGTTGAAAGCAGGAAAAACTTGGTGTGGTC
This sequence comes from Dinomys branickii, assembly GCA_004027595.1. Lineage (NCBI taxonomy): Eukaryota > Metazoa > Chordata > Mammalia > Rodentia > Dinomyidae > Dinomys > Dinomys branickii. The sequence goes on from PVLD010000680.1 coordinate 101,128, forward strand.
CAAGACCAAAGCCAGGGGCTCAGTACCAAACAAAAAAAGAGAAAAGAATGCAAGGTTCTCTATCCTTGGTGAGATCAAGGGGAGGATGTAGGCCAGGGTAAGAGTTAAGATTTTTCGCCTTGGTGCAAGAGTTTTGAGTACCAGAGTGACATAAGTTGAATTTAAATTTTGGAAAGTATCTTTGATACTGGGTGAGAATGAATGCAGGGAGAGACTGCAGAAGATGTGGTTAGGCCAGGTGGAAATAACTGTAGTCACGGAGCGCTTACTGTAGCAGGGATGATGGCAGTGGAGATGAGGAGGACCAGGCGAACCCCATACTATTATCCGGTAAAACTAAAAGACTACTTGGAAATGGAAAATGCTTCATTTTTCTGGCCTTCCCAGCTTGCAGAAAGGACATGCCATTAACTGAGATGAGACTAGAACCAGATTTCAGAGCAAAATCAAATTATCTGTTGTAGGATATTACATAGTGAAGCATGTTAGCTATCCAGTGGAAATATTCATGAGCAACCGGACATACCCTGCCTGATTCCAAGGGGAAGCTTGCATGCAAAGTATGACTTGCGATCATGAGTGCAAGTGCTAAGGAAGAAGGAAAACAAAGCCCCCAGGCAGAATTTCAGGGCTGGGGAGAGAAGAGTTGAAGAGAGAGCCAGAGTTACTAGTACGACTGGTAAAAATTTAGCTGAAGAACACAGAGGAAGGGATGTAGTAACTAGAAAATGATCCAAGGAGAGAGAGCAAGATTCATATAGAAGAATGTCTACCATGTTTGGTGATATGGAAATGTTTTTTTTTTTTTTTTTACTTTAATAAATGTAACTTCAGAAAAAGAGGAAGCTGAGCTCTATTGGCTGTGTTAAATAGCAAATGTGGAGTGTGGTGGTATCCAAGACGGAAAGGCTTGATGGAAAGGTTGTGGTGAGATCAAGAATGGGAAGGGGCTGTTTCACAGTCGGTTGTGTAAGGTTCAAACACAGGATCCTTTCCTAAGAGAATGGCAATCATGTGACAAGTCCAGTGCACCTATATCAGCACCAACAGTGGTCCATATACAGGTGAACTTGTCCCTTATCAACTCAGGAAGAGGTTTGTTTTCCTTCATAAAAAAGGTTTATGTGGAAATGACCATAAGCAGTAGTAGTGCTGAACATTTAAACTCAATGGATCATAGAGTAGGAGTGCACGGTGGCAACTGTAACATTGCCCTCCCCTTCCCTTTCATGAGTTCTTTCAAAGCCCGGGACTGGGACTTCCGTGTGGCCAGCACAGAATACACAGGAGGCTGGCACCTCTGGAATTTACTGCAGGCCTCTCCCAAGCTCTCGTTCCTCAGCTCTGTTCCTGCAACATTTGCTGTCACATCTGAGGAACGGAAAGCTCTTCCTCAGTTGCCACTCTTTCAGGCAAGCTTCTCGTCTCCTCTTTGATAACGTGCTCTGTCTCTTAGCTCTGTTCCATCGCTCTGCCTAGAAACTGTGTGTGCTTTATGCCCAATTCATCACCCCGGGTGTCTGCCATTGCTGACTGGGACTGTCACCTGGCAGTTTATGCCTCAAAGGAGTCCCCATCCTTTGCTTTCCTGTGGTCTGTGACAGGAGGTGCAGTCTTTGGAAAAGTGAGCCTTTCTCTTCCCAGGTGTTCTGCTCTGCAGCCGTCGTGAATTGCCAACTGCTCCCAGTGCTGCGTCGAAATGGTGCTGAGCATATGTTGGATCCACAAAGTTAATCAGGGTGAAGGAAGAAAGCTACCGTGTGTAGTTTCCACATAGTTAAGGAAAAAAAATGCTTCTGCTCACACACCTGCGGTGCTGCTGCCACATGTACGCTCACTTATACTGAATGTGAAAAGCACTTAGTCAAATTTGATTTGAGCCTATCACTCGAAGAAGAAAGTTTGATGAATTTATTAGCTCTGTAAATTTGTGTTAAATTCTCCTCCATTGCATCTGAGATGCCCTGGGTTTAAGCCTAGTCTAAGGCAGCAATCTAAAAATATTGAGGTGGAATTAAAATTCTGATCTGTGTAGTCTGGTAATAGAATTGTATCTCAAACTTTATTTGACTTCAGTGTGCAAATCTATCCTCTGTGGGATTTCTTCCTACAGATGGAGGGGTAATCAGATGTGAGGGGGTTGAATAGAAAATGATTTCTACAAACCCCACTAAATTGAAGGACACATGTTGAGCTTGTTAAGGCCCTGACATAATCATCTTTAATCATGATGTCTAGACTAAACAGCAAGCATGCCTAGATTAAGATGCAATTCAGATTGTCTTTCAACCTCAGTTCTCTTATGCACTGATTTTCAATTTCATTATTTTAAACTTACTTTCATTTGTATCTCTCATCCATATATTTATGGCCTTAAAATGTACCCATGACAGGTGCTACTAGAAAACAGTAATATCCCATTCTCAGAAAACAAGAAAAATATACATGAGAAAGTCAGAAAGGAAATGTATTAACAACCCACAGCAGAAGTCTTGGGACTAGTGAGTCCCTATAGCTAATTATGGGAAAGGCAGCATTTAGATCTATAATTACAAATGAGGTTGGTTAAAATCACCATGGAATTAACATTAGACATGGGTTTTTTTTTCAATTTTTGTTTATTTGTTTGTTTGTTTGTTTTCAGTCTTTTTGAGAAAGGGTCTCACCATGCAGTTCAGGCTGGCCTTGAACTTTGTAGCCCAGCTTGGTTTCAAACTCACAAGGATCCTCCTTCCTCAAGCCTCCCAAGTGCCGGGATTACATGCATGCAGCACTATGCCTGGCAACATTAGACATGAATCAAAGATCCTGAGATTTACCACACTCATATACAACTACCATGCCACTTTTGAGGACACTTGTATTCACACTATCTTTTAGCTCGGCTACAGTGTAAGATCCATTAAAGCTAAATCCATTTGTACCCTGATCCTCATTGTGTTTCCACACATATTATGTGCATCAAACCTTGTATAATGATTTGATCTCTTCTCCTTCCACCAACACTGATAAACAAAATGATTTCAATGAAATCCTTTGGTAAGCACTTACTGTCTGCCAGCCAATTTGCCTTTGCCATTGAATTTCACAATTACCCATTATAGATGTTATTATTTGGATTCTTTTGAGCAAATAGTCCAGAGATTCATAATTTACCTTTTTTCAAGGATTACAATTAACATCTTTCAAAGTCATCATTCACGTGCAATTCTGAAAGATGCTAAAGTCCAACCTACTGACCATGTTAAGAAGAAGATGCATATAGAGTCTAAACTATTGGCTACCCAAAAGTACTAATAACTAGAATGAGAATCTCCAGCTCATCCTTAACTCTAACAGAATGGTGTTCATATCAAAATGGCCACAGTTTTCTACAAGAGTTTTCCAAGGACCTGTTGTATGATGGAACTGGGACACTTTGGAATAGTGAACTCCCTGTCACTAGCCACGGCATAACAGTTACTGCATGATATCCTGCCAGAAATGCTGCCTCTGACAAATGCAAGGGCTGCACTGATGACTGATTCTATGGTATTCTCTGTCATTTTTGCCTTCTTTTGACATTATTTCATTAACAAAGACATGCCCATGCAAATGAGTGATAGTAATACATTTGTTTATTTTGTTATTTATTTATAGTTTTTATTTGAGACAGAAGCACAGGCTTAGCCTTTGAACCATCAACTTTCTCTGAGAATTGAGCAGCATCTCTTTATGCAGTGCATGGGCCTTGAACATGCTATGAAGCCTGGGTTGGCTTCAGGGTTGCCATTCTCCTGCGTCGGTCTCCCAATTGTGGGATTAGAAGTGTGTGCCACCGCATGTGACTCAGAATCTACATTTAGAAAACATGATGCTGCTGTGCAAAAGCTGAACAGACCATAAGCTCACATCCCGTCCTCATCTCCATCTATTCAATCTAGCTATCCAGGGAAACCAGACGGGTGTATTTCTTGTAGACCCTTGAGATCAACAAACTATAACCTGTGGGATAAACACCTCCACTGCTTGTTTTGTGAGTGGAATTTCACTGGAAACATCCCCCCACCCATGTGTTTCCGAACCGGCTATGTCTGTGTATGGCAGCAGGGGAGCTGAGAGGTAAAACAGCGGGCTTAAACCTTCACATCAGAAAATATTTACTTTCCAGCTCTTTATGAAAAAGTTTGTTGTCATCTAATGAAGGAATAAAAACATTGCATCTCACTTTTCAGTCTGTTTTCTTCTCTGTATGACACAATGGAAGGCCAATATTTGATTTCATGGATAGTATTCCATCATATTGTACAAGTCCCACAGAAAGCCTGTTTCTCCTGTATTCTTCAGTGAATTCGCTAAGTGGATTAATATTATTTTTTTTTTGTTGTGCCAATTTCCTGTGAACTAGATGGTCATTAAATTTCATTCAAGTTCTCCAAGTTTAAGACTTCATATTCTAGGACTATTACAAGCATTTGTTTCATGCAATTTTCTCCACATCTGTGTCCAGACTCATTTTTTATTATGGAATTCTGAAGCAATAGATCCTTGACTACATTCTTCTGTTTATAAGAAATGTGTGTCTCTCGACTTCTCTCTAGGAAAGAAGATGCTCTGAGCCAATTTATATAGACATTTCTGAGGGAGGCAGGATTTTTTTTTTCTTGGAAAAGAAGCTAAAATCTGGGACATTTGCTCAGGCAGCCTGGCGGCCTCCTTTGAGTGACAGCCACAGAAGCAGCTCTGGGCTGAATAGCTGCTGCAGAGTAAGATGAAAGTCGCTGTTTGATCATAATCCAATGGATAGATAAAGCACAAGAAACAACAGTGGGGGGAAAATTGTCAAATAAAATCAATAAGGTCTCTGTCCGGGATTTGGAAGTCAAACAATGGGAAAATGTGTGATTTAATAGTATTGATCTTCAGAGGCATCCGCAGTCCAGCCTCTATGCCCTTAGCGGGAATTCGTTGCGTTAAATGTTGATCATTCACTGTTGAACAAGTCAAATACTTTTTTGATGTGTTCAAGTTACATTGCAATCTAAGCTATAATAAGCACTATCTCTCTGCTTTCAAGGTGAAATGAGTAAACTGTATAAATAAATTTGAAATGCCAGGTTAAAATTACAGACCTTGGGCTGCTCAGTACTGACCTCGGCCAAGAGTTTTCACTGACTGAGGAGGATGTAAGACTGGTATCAGTGAAATTCCCAGTCATCTTTCTATTTCTCTGCTTTCAAGGATGGAGGCAAACAGAAAGCACAAAGACTGATAGATTTACATTAAATATTTTATGATATTCTCAGCTCTAAAATGATGGAATAAAATCACCTACAAGCTGCTTTGTGCTACTGAGTCCTTTAATTCTATTAATCTAATCCTAACCTAAATTCCATCAATGGAATAAACAATATTGTATCTCATTGTATTCCCTTAAAATATGGCCATATCAATTTAAATATGAGCGTATACACATATGCACAGAGTCACTACATAGGCATTTAAGTAAAAGTATTAAATTAAAAAGCACAGTTTACCTGTATGAGTCTTAAATACACTCAGTGGTCTTCTCATAATTAAGTGAATGGAGAGTCCATAAATACTTTGATATCTCAATAATAGTGCTAACAGAGAAAGTTGCTTCCTCAATTAACTCTCTCTCACTGTATCACATCAGAATACTCCAATCACACACAGAAATGCATGTAAGTGTCATTTTGGTGGGGCATAGTGAAAATATTCTTATTTTAAGTAAACACACGCTAATTGGTTTCCAGAAAAACAAATGCTCTGATCTTGTTATAATATTTACAAAGAGCTTTTTTCCTAGTTTTGCTCTATTCTCCTTGTGTAATATTTTGATTCTATTTTCTTTAGATAATTTTCTTTGATCAATCTCTAAATGGCTTTTTTGCTCCTCTTTTGTGAATCCTAAGAAGCACATTATAATCTTTCACAGAACCTGGTCCCTCTGTGTATTAGAGCTTCAGACACACTGTCCATTTTTCATGCCAAAGTAAAATTGTATTTGATTTCATTTGTTTTAAATTATGCCATCATGTGATCACCAGAGAATCCATGGGCTTTTTTTTTCTGGAAATGATAATAAAACATTTTTAAAGGCATAAAATGTATTCCTTTGGTGTTACCCAGCTAGAAAACTATCCAGTACACTGAAATATAAACATATAAAACTAAAAGTAATTTTTATTATAAAATAAAGACAGGCTTTTCATCTATTCTTTCCAGAGCAAAGCTATCTAAGTCGTTTATAATCAGTATGTCATCACATGTTTCCTTCATGTGGAGACTGGCATGTGTTTAAAACACACTGAAAGCATTCTATCCATTTATTAAAAGAGGTGTGAATGTGTGTGTGTGTGTGTGTGTGTGTGTGTGTGTGTGTATGTGCGTGCACACATGAGACTACATACACACACATGTACCTTTCTTCAGAAAGGAACATCAAATTTAAAATTCACCCATGGGAAACCACAGTGTAAACCAACATAATCTTTCTAATGCTGACATTACAGAGAAGGCATCTACTTACCTAGCCGGTTGTACATTGTCAGCAGTTACAAGTGTATGGGGTGAGTTAAAGAACATGGGAAAAGTACTGTACAAAAAGTCAAAATAATTGTTTTTTCTCAAAGCTCTTCCATCCTGCTCTGTGCTATTTATTGAGCAAGATGTTTAATCTCTCTGAGGTTTGTTCTTCTTTTATCTAAATGTGGAAAGTTAGACTTCTCCAACTGGATTGATTTGATGACAAAATGAAATAATCAACATGAAAGTGTTTACAAAACCAGGAGGCTTAAGTAAACTTAAAAAATCTACTGGCGGATTTAATGTGTCCTCCAAACTTGAACTTGAAAGAACCTGAATGTTAAGAAATAGTTCTAATTTTGCCAACTCTCTATTTCTTTAACTCACATATTTTGGCCCTCTAATCAAACCATAAAGATGGAGAGTGAAGGGTGGGATACGGGTGGGGAAGTTATTCAGAGTCTAGCATAAGAACCAGAGCACATCCCATCTCTTCTTTATATCGTTTCTATTATTATATAAAGTTGATGTAAGAAACTGTCACCAGATTGCTCTTTTCACTCCAAAGCAGCACTAAATGATTTCTACATTTACATTTATGTTTCAATATTGACTCCGTTCTACATAACTGAGATGGATTTAATGGAAGAATATTGACTTATCTGAATATCCAGGGTATCTGATTCCTTCTAGTAAATACCTACAGAGGAAGTGCTTCATTTTCTCTTTGTTGTTGTTAATGAGCTTTATATGACTGACTTCAGAATAGCTTTCTTCCAGTGTGTCTATTTGTCACTAAGTCAATTGCCCCTTTATATGATACAAAGCTGATGTATTATAGTACTCACTAAAGGAAATAGTCCTAAGGAATATTGCCTCCCTCCTACACTCAGTGTAATAGTCATTTAAAACCAGTAATGCAACTGAATCACTTACACTAGATAGATGCTTTATTTTCAGAAGGAGGCTGAAAACTTCAGTGACCTTTAGAACACATAAACTCTCTTTATAATTGAAACTACCGATATTCCTTTCTTTAATGGCTAATATCCAGCCTGCCTGAAAGGCATTTGAGGGGAGGAATATGCGTGCAATTAAAAGGGTGAACGAAGGATAGAGAACACCATAAATTTCATTTTACAAAATGTATATAGATATATATTCTTTTCATGTGAGGTGACAGTGTGTGAATATTGTGACAGAAGTGACAGGACAGGACATACAATGAGGGTAATTGATTATCTGTGATGTCGGAAGTTAACTATCTGGGAAAGTTAACAAAGAGAAAGAATTCCTAAAGGGTCATCACTGCAGGATTTAGATAATGAGCAGTTACAGAGAATAAAATTTCTTTTCATAAGAAAGTGTAATTTGGGGGCATTTCATAGCTTTTAGTTATAAGCAGATAATACTAGATCAAACAGTATTTCAGAGTTATTGAAAACACTCCAAGTTTGCTGTCCCGTATTTGAAAAATTTCTGTACTTGTTCTAGATGATCTTTCATTCTCAGAGTCTTACACATTTATTAACTCATTTATTGAACAAATAATTATATTAGCTCTGACACAATGTACTATGCTAAGTTACAGGCAAGAACATAGCTGGTCACAAACAAAATACAGCAGTTTGCTGGCTGTATTTCTATTGCCAGTGGTTTGACTGGCAGCCACTCTAAACCAAAGCGGCACTATCTCACCAGCAGTGCTTTCCTTGTGTTCCTCACACCCATTTTCCCTCAGATATCACAAATCCTAATGTGGAAACCAGCCTACTTACTTGTTTCTAGTCTTTTTTTTACTTAACTTGAAACTTTTCATGTCTTCCCGTTCCCTAGCTTCTTTACTAATTCTTGACTCAGAAACCTACCTCGTCTCTCAATTCGTCCATTTCTTCAAGTCAAGGACCGCATATGTCTTCCCTATAATGTAAGTTTGAAGGTACCACAGTATATTTGGAGAGTACTCAACAGGCAGTATTTATTTTCAAATGACAGGGACTGGGTATACAGATGACTAAGTCAACTGGAAAATCAAAATATGTTGAAAGCAGTTTTTCCCACCAAACTCTTCACCTAAAATGTTTAATGGAATACAGTGATCCTAGGATCCTAGGAATATGTATAAGTCTATTTTTCCCCCTTGGTTAAAAAATAGTTTAGTGTGTTTCCCTGCCTTTGGAGGCACGTGCTTTCTTTTTAAAATCAATTTCATGTGCATTTTATTTCTTCATTTAGTTATTTTCTTTGTGGTACCAGGAATTGAACTCAGGACTTGGTTTGACAGGCAGGCACTTGTGCCACTGAGCTGTATAACTAACAACAAGTGGTTTTGTTTTGTTTTTTTTTTGTACTGGAAATTGAACTCAGGACCTTGTGCTTGCCAGGCAGGTACTGTGCCACTGAGCTGTATCCCAGCCCTCACATGCATTTTAGGATTAAATATTTTTGCAAAATTTGAAGTATAATTCAAGTCTACTTTGATTCACCTTCTATTATTACTATTATTTTTAATTATTTTTGAAATCCAGGACACAAAATCAACCTAAGATTGTGCCTTTGTCTACATCTGACAGTCTTTAGTCTATGACTCCTTCAATTTTCTTTTCTCTTCTTTTCTTTAGTCTAAATCCTTTTTTTCTCCTGCCTCAAACTACCAACTCTAATGTGTTTGGTGTATGTTCATGAATAAGAGTGAACTCATGTAACTGTGTACAATGATTTTGAGATTTTAAATGAATTCAAATGCCAGTGCTTTGATGGTTTGATTTCTCACAACATTCTCACTAGCACTTAGTTTTATTTGAACATGTGATTGTGTCCAACTTAAAGGGAATAAAACAGTGTGTAATTTAGGGAACATTTTGCTCCAGCTGATTAACAAGAAGCTTAAACATATATTCCCACACAGTATTATTTAGATTATTCATTTTAAGAAGCTTCTTTTACTGTATTTGTTTCTTTTTAAGTTTAATATTGTAAGTGAGAACAAGATGATACTCCAAGAAAATACACACATTAATTCCTCCTTTGTTTTAGACACATTGTATAATTTCTGTCATTTGTATGTTAATTTTGTCCTGGTTTTATCTGGTAATCAAAAGTTCTTAATTTTGATGTTGTCAAAACCTAAATTTCTTAGCTTGTAGGATGTGTGCCTCATTCTTTGATGAGTACATTTGGCTATTTTTTATATTAGCTTCATGTCTTATATTTAGGTAGTTAATCAGTCAAGGTCCTCATATGTAGCATGAGCTGAGGGATTGATTGAACTGCATTTTCCTTTGTATGGGGAACCAGCTTCCCCACCATCATCTACAGTACATGATTTAGTCTTCTATTGATCCATGTGGTATTATTCTTAGTAAACAATTCTCTCCCACTATTATAATTTTCTTTCAGTGGACTTCTGCCATATTTTTTAATGGCTTTGCAGCAAGCCTTGATGTTGGTAAGATAATTGTGCTCTGCTTTTTTCATTTTTAATGACTTAGCTCTTTTTATACATTTTTCTTCAATTTAAATACACAGGAATGTTTTGATAAAATTCCTTAAAAATGACAATAACAATGAAAACCCACAGAGATATGTGGACTAAATAGGGAGAACTAGTATGTTTTCAACATTAATTTATCAATCTATCTCTTTTTTCATAGCAACCTTACTTTATTTTCTGTTTTAAAATAATGAGCTTTTCAATATAATTAACACAGAGATGTAAACGTTGATAGGCATGTGTATGAGACAACAGAGGTTGTGAGAGTCCCTCACTATTCCCACATATTTTCTCAATAAGCCACCAATAAAGTCGTCAATTGACAGTGAAAGTGAGAGATAGATATTCAAAGTCAAGAAGAAAATTGAAGGACTTGGGAAAACCCTGTTTTGGTACATGGGGTTGTTGGTACAAAAGTTGTTGTTGTCTTGGTTTTGTTTTGTTCTATTTTATGGATAAGAGACCAAATCAGATATCAACAAGCTATAATGTGGGTAAGACATATCTACCCTGGAGGGTAGACCAGGCATCAGCCATATCTTATAAATTACAGGAAGGTAGACTTTTACTGTTATGTAAAAATAATAATAATAATAAATCTGTCAGGATTGTAAGAACCATCAGGCTTCTCATGGAGGTAGTAAAGTTAGAAGTGTCCTGAAAGAGACATTGCTCGTTTGGAGCAGGAGGAATGTCAGAGCGGCAATTTGCATAGAGATTAAAGGTTAGACAAAAAAAGTCCTCAAAGATCCTGGCCATATAGTAACACATATTTTTACACTGTACTAATAAAAAGGTTTCCTTTGGAATTTAACATAATTTTGAACTATGTCTATTGTTCATACAGTTTCTATTGCTCTTTCCATACTGGTGATAATGAATAGAAGCCAAACTTGAAGTCACCAAGGAAAATCATCACAAACAGTTTCTAATATCTGTAAACATTGATTCATCAATTCAGTGTTTTCATACAAAAAAGAACAAAGAGTGAAAATCAGAATAAAGAAAAACTTTTAAAATCAGTGCTTATCTTTTGAGGAAAGTCAGTGTCAGTTTCTCATTTCCGCTCATTTACCAACTAAAAGCAGCATGGGCAGGAGTTGGTCACTTTCCTAGAAGGACAGGGGGACATTATACGGAGATACATAGTCAGATAATTTGTGTAAATAATCCAGTGGTTTAGAACAAGATCAGCAAACTTGGGCTTCCTGCCCAAATCTAGCCTGACAGTTGTTTTTATAAATAAAGTTTTATTGGAACATTACCATGCCTATTGTGTGTGGTTTTTAATGGCTCCTTTCACAATGCAATGGAATTGAGTAGGTACAACAGGACTGTATGTTCCACAGAATTTTAAATAATTACTGTCTGCATTTCTGTAGAAAAATGTTGCCTGCTCTTATTTTTAAAGATAGAGATGAAAGACAAGCATATATGACATTATTTTAGGTGCCATACATATGTATGTGTGGTATTGCCTTATATGAGTTTAAGCTTGTCTGACTTATTATTGTTGATAATGTTTCTTGGAGCAATAGCTATGTGCTACCATTGTCAAACACTTTATACTTCTATGTCATTTTAACTAAAACAAACATACAATCAGCATCTTTAGAGAAAAAAAATTAAGGTTGAAGTTCAGAGTAGGATTTGGACACTGAACTTCATAAATATAAATTTCATGCTTTTACACTTTGTTACATTGTGACATTAGCAAAAATAATAACAAGCTGGGTCTAAATATCATCTGTCCAAGCTTGACAACCTTGACTCTCTGGATAGAGAACTACCTCATCATCACTTTTTGATGATAATTAATCCTTAGGACACCTAAACCACCAGTGAAAGTGGGCTGCTCATGAGCCAAAAGGAAGGTCTAAGTAGCTGCAAGTTAGGTTATATTCCCAATTTTTGGAAGAAAAGATCATTTTTATGCAATTTAGAGTGTAGAGGTGATGTTTCAATGAAGTAGTGTAGAGAGAGATCTACCAGTTCAGTCATCTGAGGAAAGAAGGAAAATCTAATCCATAATCCCAAGGTAGCTAGAAGTTACATGGGAAGCAGAAGCATGGGACCAAGTTTCAGGGAAGAAAGATAATCAGAGAGGAAACCAGGCCCTTCAGCTCAAACTGATCATCAGCCACCCAGCATAGAGCCCGCAGATGATCTGAGCCCCTGAGAGGCCATTGCAGGGTGTTAGGACCCTGCTGAAAATCTCCAAGTGAAACAATGCCATATCAAGGGACTCTATAAATAAGGTTCTGTTTTCAGCATGGATGCAACTATTTTTAAAAACACCGTACAGAAAGACACTTTCATATTCAACATATTCAGCATTAGTTAAAATTAAGATACTTTATTAGCAAAGAGCCCGATCTGGTTATGAAAATTTTAGTTGAATTTTTTCTCAGGCTGCCTTTGAAAAACCAATGACAGATGAATTATAAATGATCTAAATAAGGATCTTGCTGAAAATAACAAGTCACTAGAGTTGCCCAGATTATACATACTGTCTGCAGCTACATTTTACTGTCTTGAAGAAAGGTTATTCTGAATTACATTTTACTTTATCCTTGAGAGCTCTTTGCGTAAGCAGAAATGTGTCTTAGTCAATCTGAGCTGCCAAAACAAATACCATAGACAGACTGAATTGAAAAACAAATATTTATTTTTCAGAGTTATGGAAGCTGGAAGTCCAGATGAAGGTGTGGGATGATTTGCTCTTGATGTCGGACTTTAACTAGGTTTGCAGATAGGTGCTGTCATGATTTGGATTTTAAATATGACCCTAAAAGCTCATGTATTGAAGCTATTGTATTGACCCTTTCAGAGGTAGAGCTTAGTGGAGGAACTTAGATCACCTCTGAATACACTAATCTAGTGACCCTGTCTCATGAGTTTTCTGGGCAGAGCTTTACCAGACAAAAGTCATTTCTGCTACAACTCTACCTGAAGGCTCTGAGTGAAGGCTGTTTGGTCTGTTGAGACCCACATTGATTTCATCCCTTAAGTAAGTCCTTTCTGGGCTTGCAAATCAGCACCTTCTTGCTATATCTTTAAGTAGTGAAAAGACAGATTATCTCTTATGCCTCTCCTTAGGAGAATACTAATCCTCAATCCTATCATGAGAGCTTCACCTTCATAATCAAGCTACTTCTCTAGCCCTTATTTCCAAATATCATCACATTAAGACTAGGGTTTTAACATATGAATTTGGAGGAGACACAGATATTCAATTTATAGCATATAGCAAGTGCTTGACAGATATTGGCAGGACAGATGAATGGATACTTGGAAAATAAATGAATTTTTCCAGAAAGATTAATATAGAAAAACTGATGCATTGAATATTGATTTTTGAGAGAGAGAGAGGAAGAGAGGTAGAGAGAGAAAGGCAGAAAGGAAAAATGAAAGGAAAGAAGGAAAGAAGGCAGGAAGCAAGGACAGAAGGAAGGAAGGAAGGGAGGAAGGGAGGGAGGGAGGGAAGGAGAACACGGTGAGTTGAACTGTAATAAAGACATACCAACAAGATGAATAAAAAAATGATATCTTCAGTGTTCATGGGTGCAGATATACCATGGTGTTAAAAGAGATAAACATATTTTCCAAGATCTGATCTCAGTGCAACTTTAAACCAGGTTCCTCAACCATAGTAGCTGAATATCCAACCCAAAAGGCACCTACATGGAGAATTAGAATCTGTGTGCCTACTTCCTACAGAAGTCATTAAAGATCTGAAATTTAGTGTGAAATGAAATCAAGTAGTTGCGTGGCTAACCAGGACACAGTAAGGAGAAGAAATCACTAAATCAGATTCTTTGTGAATAAATTCGTTCTCATTTTCGGAGTGTAAATCAGGCACTTGAGGAAACCTCTGTGGGATATCTCTTTCAGGATCTCCCAAATGATTCTTGAAAAAATAAATTTTCACTTTCCAATTTGGAAATTTCCAGTGGCCCTACTTGACAATATAATGTTTTTATTTAAAATGTCTTCTCCCTTAATTATGAAGCTAAAGCATACACTGTAATGAAATCACCTGCCCCATGGTTTCCACAGACCAACGATATCATCCCTAGGGTTTGCCGAGGACAGTGTCATCTTAGAAATGTCTCGGTAGCTGAATCTGAATCTCAGCCACCTGAGCACCTCTTTTATCTCCTGTATACAGCAGACAAGGCCCAGAAATGCCTTTGGGTCATAAACAAGCTGCTTTTATTTCCAGAATAATCAATAAGGAAAACATGAAGTTTCATGTTTTTCAAGCAGGCTTGATATTTAATTCCATTATTTCCAAGTATTCCTCTTAATTAAATCTATAATAATCTTTTCATATATATTAATTTTAATACCCAGATAAGTATGGAGCAGCACAGCAAACCTAAATAATACTGCATATATTGCAGTGTAATAATGGAGTCAGTCATGTACCGTTTTGGAATTCATCCCTAGTATCCATTGGAGGGCCAAATGGAGAAGGGTTACTAAGTACAAGAAAACAATCAACATATTTAAAAAGTTCACAAAATATTAAGGTGGTAAGCATATAAATAGCTATGTTATAAAAATGAATGATACAATTTTCACAAGAGAACCACTGAATAACAGATGACTGGCCCTACATAAATAGAAAATGTTTAATTACAATAGAATATTTCATGAAGTATTTGTAGAACACCTCAGGAATTGCAGAATACTTCATGAAATATTTGAACCTGGCAATAATCACCCTTTGTTAGAGACCATAGAAGGAGGGAAGGAAGGAAGGAAGGAAGGAAGGAAGGTAGGTCTGGAGTTGAGTATTATTATGAACTGGTAATATACTTGTGATATTCAAAGAGCAACATCAATGTGTTTAGGGTATATGGTAAGGATGAAAGGCTTTGTTTTGGCAAAAGTTCAATGCCATTTAAAGGATATCAATGAATCTAATAACATTAGCAGAGTCATTTTATAAAAATCAAACCTTGAATATGGAAGCAAAGAGACCAAGAAGAACTATTATTTCACAAAGGCAATGATTTTGATCCATTGGGTTCATTAATATATTCTTATTATCTAGATCTTAATTGATTCTCTATATACTTTTTATTGAATGAATTGATAACTTCTCTGCTTTTGTACAGGCCATGAAAGGAGGGTAAACTTGTATATGACATACTCCCAGAATGCACTGGGAAAACATGCACTATCACAGACATAGAATATGAGAGAAACAGCCAGTTTTGTTGAAAGGGATAACAATGATCTGAGAATTTTTGGTTTTGTTGCCTGGGTGTCTATATTGTATGTCTTTATTTTGACTGTTTGTCTTGAGTCCCTAGTACAACTAGAGATAATAATTTGCACTGAATAAGGACAACTGCCTATGTCATGTAATTCTGTTTCCTGTTGGAAGACCCTGAAGTCCACCAAAGGCTTTGCAAAGAGGCAGTAGTGAAGGAAGCAGGGCTTTTAAAGGCTCATTTCAGGGGCACATAAGTGGAGTAATGGGATTGCAGAAAAGAGAAGAGAGAATGGACTGTGTAAATCCAACCTGGTTCATTTCAATGTGGCTTTGCAGAAGAACATGAATTCTGATGTACTAGGCAAGAATTGCTCTGGGAAGAGTAAATTGCCTAAAAGGACTGTAATCTCTCCCACCAAGGTAGCCTGCACCACACAGACCCCCAAATGTCAGGGAACATTACGTGTGCAGGAAGAACTAGTGGTTGGATCCAACTTCCACATTCCTAGGAAAAGTCTTGTGAGAAAATTAGCAATTCTGTTGTCTTTCTTTGCCCCAGGGAGTAACAACTAAGAAGTACAGCATACATTTTACAATCCATTTTACCCAGCAGGTTTACACCCAGTCTATAAACACTAATGGTGAAATAAATGATCACTTTGCTCATTATGTTCTTACCCTACTCCCACAGCAATAACATTTCCACCCCTAAATCTCCATTTAGATGACTAGAATAAACTAAGGTCTAAACCTTCATTCTACATTAGCATTATCATCTAAGAAAAAAAAGGTATTTTTTCACCTTTGTACCAGAGGAATTTGAATATGAAATATTTAGGGGCATCAAGACCAGAATTTAATTCCACAACTACTGAAAAACTGGTTGAGTAAAAGGTCACCTTTCAACAGTCATTTTAGGGTATAATATGGTTGAGCCTATTGCATTTCCTTTTTCATAGACTGAAAAAATCAAGAGGATTTCTTTTAAAATTCAGGTTACATCTCTACTTTTGCTTGAGGTTTATTATAGCTGAAAGATTGGCTTTACACATAAAACTTTTTTGCTTAAAACATGCATGAATGGTTTCTGATTTCTTCTCATCCTGATATTCAAGAACAATTTTAGGAAGCATCCAACTTTTCCACATTGCCTTCTCAAGTGTTCCTTCCTGACTCTTACAAAGCCCATCCAAAATGTGCCTTTGCGATGTTAAATACCAGTTGGCATTTTTAGTTTGGTTGGAATAGAATTGCAGAATAGTGCTTTCCTTAATTGTGAAAGAGGCAGATACTTATCTACATTTTTTCTCCTTCTGCACATCTAAAAATGCATTCAATTCTTCAGCAAATATTAAGTTTTCTTATTATACCAGTCTATGGAAGGCAGTAACCCAGAGAGTTGACTGCAGTGGAGGTTGGTTGAAAAGTAACATCCAGGGAAACTGGTCTAGCAGGACTTCTCTGACTCCAGTCACACAGTGTCCCAGAGACAGCAGACAGAAGCTTCACAGTTTGAGCAATTCTGAGAGTGGGCAGCTTTTGCTGGGTCAACAGGAAGTTTGCATTTTCAAAGAACTGTACTCTGTGTCAATTACACAACCTTCTACCAATTACTGATTACTCCAAACATTATGTGTTGTTCTACTGTCAATGCTTCATCTAGAAAGTAGGAAGTACATTTTAAATGATAACTGAATGGACTGTAGATATTTAAAAACCAAACATGTTTATATTTTAAGAGTCCATAGATATATGCAATCTCTAAATCTATATATAGTCTTTAAATATACAAACCTTTCAGCAAAAGTTCATCAAAATATTTTCAACCACTCTTTCAAAGATGGAAAGAAACCAATGCTATGAATCATAGCTGACCTAATAGGTAATAGTCAACAGGAAACTAAATGCAATGTAACAAGGAATACGTTCTATTAAAAATAAGACATTTTATCAAATTGGTGAAACTGGCTTTGGTCAACATACTTGGTAAATTTGAGCCTTTCAAACTAAGGACAAAAATATTGAAAAAATAATCTAGGCAGATAATGTGGCACATTATGAGGAACTCTATGAATATTCTCTGTGAATAATAATCGATCATTTCAGTACAATGCAAGAACGTTAAACCCTACAGCAAGGGTTTGAAGTAGATGACTTTCTCAATCCTTCTTAGCCCTTTGATTCATAGGGAACAATTTAAAAGTAATTTTTCTCCAATGCCCATGAGCACATAATATTATTCCAGAATGACTCATCTTCGGTTACTGCCCTCTAGCAGCTCTCATCCTGAAAATTGCACAGGTAGCAGTGTATCTGAGAGAACACAAAATATATTCCATCCATCATACGTATTTGTGTATGTATATAATAATATACTTTTACATTTTATAAACTTCATTATATACATATACATTATATAAAATCAACCATTTGGCAAATCTTATGAGTGTTACTACGATGTTGTTAACATTTTTACCCCAATGTCAATAATAACATTATGCCCCTATGAGCTTTTGTACAAATCATGCAATCACACCATCTCATTTATCAAGTTAAGAGACAATGTCTTCTTTATGTTCACCCATGCCAATCAGCAACTGTTCATCAAATAGCCAATATTATGTTCACTCTCCTTTGTGTATTACTTTGAAAAAGACATGGATATGTTTTGAGTGCTCAACAATTTAGAGTTAGTGGTGAATTGAAAGATGTCCTACATGTAAAAATAACCACACGTATGAAATAAATTCCAGCAAACTTTGAACCTGTGATCAAATTCAACTAGTGCACTTTGAAGACTTTGTAAAAGAAGTTCAGTTTAAGGTGTTCTTTGGAAGATGACTACTAAAACCAGCTTCATTACAATAAGTGAATCAGTATCAAGAAATATACAACATCTAGTGAAGAAACTTGGAAGTTGGTAAAATATAACTAAAAATGCAACAGGATTTCCACATAGAAAATACATTGATTGAACTTAAAGTCCCCACAGTAGAGGTTGGGAGAACTGCTATACTAAGCAGGTGTGGAGGCAGAATCCAGCAAGGAGCAGATGGAGACAAGAGAACTTCATGGGGCCTTGCAGAGGAAGAGGAAGCCCTTCGTATCATGAAAGGCAGAAATGGAGAGACAATGAATGAGCCACAGATTTAAAATTAAGAGATCCATGGTGAATTTAGTGGGAGCAGTTCCAGTGGCCAGTGGCACGAGGGCTCAGTGTCAGATCGCAGAGGGATGTGAGCAGATTGCATCTGGGAGGAATAAGGACCCGTCCTAATAAGGGGTGGCGGCAAAAGGGAAAATGGGATGGCGGATTTCGTTCAAAAGCGTTTATTCTCACTTTTGGGAAATCAGACTAAATGGGAAGAGTCAATGTTTCCCAGATTACTGTGGGAAGAATAAAGAGGAAAGCCGACTGGAGTAATCAACACGATGACAAATACTAAATGCTATATGGTAGGCAGAATTTAAAGCATTTTATGTAGAAGTAGTCAATAATCTTTCCACAGATCTAGGAAGTAGCTATGATTATTATACCCATTTTATGGAAGAACCTGAAAGGTCGTTAAGAATACTTGGATAATCTGGCACTGGGAAGAGAGCATCTAAGTGCATGCCCAAAGTCACTGGGCCGGAAGGGATGAGTTTCACTGGAGCTGAGCCTTCTGGCCTTTGAGCGGAACCTAAGTCATCCTTAGTACCTTGCTTCTTCAGCCAATAATTGCCAGTGCTACTTTATTTCTGTTTGTTTGTTTTCTGTGATGTTACAAAATTCTCAGTCTAAGAAGAAAATCACACGTTGTTCCTGTTTATTGTGTCCTCTGCTCCACTCTTCGGGGCCTAGGCTGCGTTTGCAGTGTACCAGTCCCAATCTTCCTATATGCTAATAAGCAAATCAATGCTCTCTAACACAGAGACCTAGGATCGCTTATGAACACTTCAGGTATTTCATAAACTATGGAAAATAACCATACTGTCTGGAGATAAGTTAATAATGTTGAAGGATTTACCACTTTTCAACACTAAAAGTTTCAACTTAGTTCTTGGAAATAAATAAACAAATTGTCCATTTGGGAGTGGGGCGGGGAGGCTATCACATCCAGCTTCTTGCTTGCAAGAAGCTGCTCTTAGCGTGTCTTTCCAGAATTGAAATAGTAACCGGCGTATTATAATATTATTATCGCACAGTCGTGCCTCACTACTCTCCCATAACAGGCTCTGAGTAGTGGGTCACTCGGCAATGACATGGTGGCGCCAGCCTCCGAAAATGCTTACCAAACCTTGATGGGACAGCTGCCCCACACTCAGGCTGGATGTGCACACATGTGGTAACATCTGCTGCTCCAAATCTATAATGAACAAGACAATAGTTTAAATCCAACATGAGACAAAATGAAGCAGAGAGCAAGACACCGGAGATCAGGATATCAGAGCCCGCTATGGGTGTCACACGGCAAACTTAGTGTTTATGTCAGTAAGCATTTACTCTAAAATAATGACCCAAAGTGCCATATAGTATATGCACACATCAGTAGTAGTTTCTCATTATCAATATTAAATTTTATATACAGTGCATAAGTTGAGGTGTTATACTTTCATATAACTGGCAGTACAGTAGGTTTATTTATCCCACATCCTTACAACATGAAATTAACTTATTGTGCTAAGATGTCGTCACGGCTGTTGCATCAGCTACAGCATCACTAGATCATTAGCAGACAAGAATCTTAATTCCACTACCGTAGGGGACCATCTCTGTGCATGTGGCCCATTATTCACTGAACCATCCTTATGCAGTGCATGGCTATGTTTTGTTTTAATGAATGAGCTCTGATTAAGTTGTCAGTATTTATTAAACTTTCTCCTGCTGTCTTGTTTTTACTCTGCTTGTCCCATCTTCCACCACAAACATGTGTTAGTTCTGCTTTATTGGAAAATTCTTAGAGCCCTGGGCTTTTGCAGGTGTAATGTTAAGCTGACGTATAAGTAATGCATCTGATCTTCTTGGTCTACTTTAATAACTTCCACTCCATCTTCTCAAATGACATTTAACAAACTTGAGGCACAGCCAGAGTAAGAGAGTTTTGGGACAAGGGCAAACTGCAGTCAAATATAGCTAAACAATTTTCGGAAAATGTTTCTTTTCATTTGACTAATATACATAACACAAGTCCACTGGCAGAGTATTCACAGATGCTAAAAGGAACATCTGTAAACTCTTCCCATGGAAACAATGGCCACCCTCAGCACTCGCACTGATGCTTAGCATTTTCTACAAAGATATTTTTGCTTCCAAAGAGCAGGAAATAGATCAGATGCTTGAGTGCTATAATGTATGTACACTTGCCTTTTAAATGCCTGTCTAATCTCTGGGGCCAACAGCACAGTGCGTAGCATTTTGAAAAGTTTTTCTCTTTGGAACAATAATTCTAGCAGATGATTTGTAGCAAAAGAAGCTGCTCTGAGCCCACATTTGCCTTCAGAGAAGCTGAACACACCTGTCTTGGAGATTGACTAGACCCATTAACATATGAAAGGTGCAGGAAGTCCAAAAATAAGGAATTTCGATTTTTATCTATTTAACCCAGTATTTCTCAAGTTTATGGAGAAACATTTTCTCTGTAATCCTATTAAAAGAAACTTCTATCAAATGAGTTTTTATTGATGGAGCCTGCTTCATGTCTCCTTGCTATTCCCTGAAACAGATGTGAAACGTGGTCATCTTTGATGTGCCGTTTTTGATACAACAGCATAAAGAGAAAATTCAACATTGCCGAGAATTGATGTGCTGGTTATATCAATTCACAATCTTAGTAATATAGAATGAATCGATCTTTGCAAAGTGTCAGAAAAGTAAACTTGATTTCTTCTAAAAGCAGCAAATGCTTATAGCTTTGAAAATAACTGGAAGGAATTACCTACAATTTATCAGTGTCAGTACAAATATCTTTATAGAGACTGTGGCCTACGGATGTGACTCAGTGGTAAAGTCCTTGCCTAAAATGTACAAGGCCCTGGGTTTGATCTTTAACACAGATACAATAAAATTAAATTGTCATAATTTCATTCAAATCTAAATTTCAAAATTTTTGATGGAAAAGTAAATTAAATTTTCTTCCCCCCCAAATATTTTCTCCCACATGTATTTCCAAAACTATCAAGTATTATACAAAATAATACCTGGAGTACATAGCAAAAAAGGAACAACATTATAGAACAATTACTTTAGTAGGCAGTTTATCATATTTTATGTTTCCAGTATATAACATAGAAGCTATGATATACACAGAGCACCTAGTAGTCTTGAATGTGGCACTAATAAATGTAACACAGGAAATCACTAATACAAAGTTGAAAAAATTGGCTGAGCCTGGTCCCTGATTATAAAATCAAGGTATCAACTGGCTGGATTTAATAATCTTACATTGTATTCATGAATTACGTGATTTTGTGTCCTATAAATGGATATAAACATAAATAGATCATCAATCTACAATAAAGATATCTCTCATTTCATATACAATTGCAAAATTAAAATTTTCTGATCATTGCTGATTAAAACCAAAGCCTCACAAAAACTGAAGGCTTATGTCTGAATCAATTAATATATTTACAATAAAATAAATAGAAACACAATCAATGAATAGAGTAACGTTATTCTCCTTTTCGCACTTTGTTCACTTGTGCATGAGGCCTGTGTCATACTTCTATAGAAATACTAATCACAACCTTCAAAGCACCTTAAAATTAAATCTCAGCAGTTTTATTCTAGTGCCTTATAATGATTATGTGCTAGTAAACACCAGTCTTCTGAAGATGCCGGATATGAAAACAATATATCAGTGCGTACCTCCCCCTGCAGAGGGATAGAGTAGGAACAATCATTCTAGGCAAGTCCAATTTTGTCTGCTCCACTGGTGGGTAGCCAAGAAAAAAGCAGTGTGATTTTTAAATGAACTTCTCACAAAACAAAGCAAAACAAAAATCCACTCTCTTCTCTATATTCTTTTCAGAACTTGTCCTTATGAACTTAATGCCCTAACCAGGATAATTGTCTCTAATTAGCAATTGTTGTACGAACTTTTTAAAACAACATACCCACTGCATTCTCTGTTTTTAGAAAGAGACCCCCAAATCATTTTGGGAAGTATGACTTCAGGCATCAGGCTGAGTATTCCTCACCCCATGTGCTGATCAGAAGATCTGACTTCTAATGCCACATAATCATGCCGGTGTGGCCAGTAAGGGGTAGGGCTGCACTGAGAAGGGTGGGTCCCTAAATTCAAGGCTCAGACTTAAATTCGGTGTGTTATTCTATCACACAAGTCAAATGCTATCGTCAACAATAAGAAAAGAGATTATAGAATACATGGCACATAAAATTAATCATATAAAACTTATCTTTCTGATTTGTTTTGTTAATAAGAATTATTGCCTTGGGCTTGTTGTTATTAATTTATTGGAATCAATAATCCACTTAAAAAGAAAATCCAACAAGCTTCTTTTTTCCCAAACCTCGATACTTATTGGGAACACAAAGTAATAAGCCTAAGTGTGAAAAAATTAAACCATTTCTTCCTTGCTATTGATCTTTCATTCACCATGTTTTCCATGGTCATTTGTTTGTGTAATCAGATCACACACACACACACACACACACACACACACACACAAACAACACACACATGCACTTTTCTACCATGATAGCATTTGTGCTTTTAAAAACTGTAAGGATGGCTGAAGAAGACTTAGATTTAAATATCAAAAAATTGGTTACTAGAGTTAAATTAAAACAGATGTTTGTGAATATTGAGAATTTTTATTTACATTTTGTGACTTTTCACAGTAACTATACATGTTAATGTTCTACTTAGTATTTTAGAAAATGCGGCAATGAATTTAAAATGCATTTCAAATATTTTTTGGAGGTTGGAAAGCCTCTTAGATTTTCTAAACATTTATATAGGCAAATAAATTAAGATATTATGGTGTGTACAACCTAGATGTCTTGAAAGCTGCCTCACATAAACTTTAGTTCACTCATATAAGAAAGCCTGTAAATTCTACTCAGACTTTCTTTTTTAAATCATAGTCACCATTGCTACCATTTCAAAATGAATTGCAAGTTAGGCCTGGAGACTTTTATCTATAATCTGATTTTCTCTCTTTCTCCAAGTTATCACCTGGGTTTTCACTATTGCTGTTTAACTATGTCTTCGGTCAGAAGAAAATCAAGCACATTAGCAGCTCTCTCCATTGCCCCTACGGTCACTACCCACTTTCTGGACCAAATACAATGATGCTGGGAGACTTGTCTTCATTCTAGTTGCTTTTCCAAGTGGGGACTCTGGGCAATTTTTATCTCCCAATGTAAAAACAGTTATGTAGGAGCCTTCCCTTGCCTCTTGGGTTTACAATTTGTATCTGTTTCTAAATTAATCTTCCTGATCTTCTATTCCAGTTATCAGATTCAACACACATTTTCCCACTTTGAAAGTAGTTTGGTTGATTTCTATGAGATTTTATTCCAAAGTTAGTTTTGGATTTCTCTCATAAGTATTGTCTCCCGATCAATGAAAAGAATTAATTAATCATTTTCTCATTAAAAGTACTCAACCATATCTCCTAATGAGTTTTGTTAAGTTACTAGTACACAAGTCCCAGACTTCTCTTGTGAAATACAACCTTTTTTATAAATTCAACAAGTGTTGAAGAACATACCATGTCGCAAAGCTTGGGATATAGCAGTGAGCAAAAATCAACAGAAGTTTGTCTGCCTGTATGTTTTTCATTCCAGTGAGGAAAAGCATAACAAATAGTTAATGTAATAATGAATTGCATATTATGTTACAAGATGATTGCATTAGTTTAGATGGGAAATTGTTGAGGTGGATGGGGAATGCTACAGGAAGGAGGAAAACACTGCAATTTAAATATGGTTTGCAGGATGGCCTCCTGGGGAAGGGAGTATTTGAACAAAGATATGAAAACAGAGAAGGAACTATATACAGGGTGATTGCTGGGAAGAGCCGGAAGCAGATGCAGCAGCCAGCACAGAGTCCCTGATGCAGGAGAGTCCTACCCAGGAGAGGAGAGGAGAGCCATGCACCTGGGAGAGTGAGGAAGGGAGATGTTGAGCAGGTGGACTGGGAGGTCACAAAACAGGACAGATCATGAGAAGGCTAATGGTAAAAACGTGTGATCTCTCTTTCATTACATCCTCTTATCACAGCTGGACAGTGCTTCTCCACTGATGAGCACATCGAAACCGCAGGAAATTCCTGGCTCCAAGCTCCCTCAACGCTTTCCTCCTATCAGATTTCAACATGGGAAAAAGCTCTGTACAAGAAGAATGCCTTCTGGTTTAGCTTTTCTTAGCTCCTTCATGTTTCGGTATATAGAAAGGAGGAAGAGAAGAAGGGAGGACAGAAGAGTGTGGCGAAGAGTTGCAATGAACTCTCACTGAAGATCACGAATTGTGTAATAGCGGCGCTCACTCGGAGAGGCGTCACACCAGTTGTCCTTCAAAACCCTAAGAGACACTCAATGTTTTCATTTACACGGAAGAACAGAGCAGAATCCAGAGGGGTTGTATGAGGTGTCTGAAATCACACAGTGAAATTTCTGCTCTAAAATCAAGCAGGATAAAAGTAGTAGTAGTGTTGGGTTCTGGTGGGTAAAGAAAATCTTTTAACACGCCATCCATAAAGACCAACTATTGTGAATACGTGCGAAAAGATAGACAATCAGCCTACGGAGCTGTCTAATCTGGAAAGGCTTTGACCTCGTTCACACCCAGCTTCGGTCCCAGTCCTGGTAAGGGAGAACAGAAGTGTAAACCTCAGGAGTAGAAAGACCAAAACTCCCTCTTTCCTCAGCTCTCCAGCTTACCCTTCCAGTTACCCTGCCTGGGTCCAATCTTTGCTTCATCTCTCGCTTGTTTCCTATGTCTCGTCCTTCCAGATCCCAATTGCATATTTGTTCAGTGGAGCTGAGATGAAACAGGGCTCTTCCCTCCACCTGGGCCTCTGCCTGTGTCATCAGCCCACTCAGTGAATGTGTCATTTCCGACTACACGCACCCAGTCCTGATCCATCCATTCAGCGTAGGAACTGTTCCATTTGGGGGATTCAAGCCGGAGCTTATATACTGATTAGACTGCATGGCTTTTATACCCATTTCTCTGTATAGTGATCCAATGTATCATTCTGCTCAGGAAGTCTATGTTAAATTTCACTACCTTTAACCTGTCTCTTTCTAATCTTATCCTGTGCAGTTGCCTTATACTAACAAGGCCTCAGACTCCACCAGTAATTCACAAGCTGTTTATCATTATTCTTTATCAAAACACAATATTCTGTCCAAGCCAACTTCACATGGCCCCGACCACATGAAAAGTGGGATTATTTTTGCCTGTGCACCTTTTCTCCTTTGCTACTTCCCAAGAATACAAATGCCTTTCGGACTGAACAAATCTTGCTTTTCCCACCAGAGTGCATTGACCCTAATTTATGAATTTCTAGTATGTCTTATACTTACACCATAGCAAAGAAAAATTGGTATATATTCTCTTATATATGTATGCATATTTTGGTGCTTCTACATCTTTTTCATTAGTCTGCAGTATTACTGAGAACTATTTGAGTACTCACTACTCAAGTTTTCCTCCAAGGCCTCATGAGACACTAGAATCCTAGCAAACTCCCAGCAAATGTCTGAAAAATGAGCACAAATAAAATTCTTTATCACAGTTTCAGTCATCACTACACCAATTTCATGTTCCTTTGAGCATGTCTTGAATTTCTTTCAGTGATGCTTACTCAAAATGTTTCTTACTTATTTGCCTCTCTGGTGTAATAAACTTATATGCAAATATAAGTTATCTCACAACTTCTAACATCAAATAATAAGCTGTAGGAAACAGATGGACATCATATAAGAAACTAAGGGGAAGGAGGTTGGTTGGAATTTCAGGTCCCATATTTTCTGAACCTACAAAGATTCTGCCTACACCCAAGAAAGTTAGGTCACCTAAAGGAAAACATGTCACAGAAATGTATCTGAAGCACTGATGGTAGGTTTTTGTCACATATGTGTACTTATCAGCTCTTTTTCTCCTCTGGAGGTCAGTGTGTGTCAAGAGATACTGCTCTGGTGGTTACACTATGGTAAATGCAGTGTGTGTGTGTGTGTGTGTGTGTGTGTGTGAGAGAGAGAGAGAGAGAGACAGAGACAGAGACAGAGACAGAGACAGAGTATGTGGATGCTTTGTCCAGCATTCTTGTCCCTGTGACTGCACTAAGCCCTCCAGACATGAAAATAGGACCACATCTAAGCCCACTCAAACTCTGGGAGAAACCCATGTAAATGCTGGGAAGGAAAGTATTGCACTCCTTCAGAGAGTAAAGACATTAAAGACAGTGCACACTGCACAAGCCTGGGGATGGCATAGGAGCAGCCATCCTCACAATCCCACAGAGAACCTGCTTGCGAATAAAACAGTATAAAGGAGGCATTACCAAGAAGTGAAGTTCCTGCGAATTGTGATGATAACGTCTAAATGTTGGGCGTTAGCTGAGAACTTCAGGCTCCTCTCAGTTACTTAACACCATAAATGTCTTTTCATGTTTAGTTTAAACTGAGTTTCTATCATTTTGATGGAATAAAAGCAGGGGCAATGCAGCTGCCATGTGGTTTCCGGAAAGTAAAGAAACTACCGCCCTCCCCCCAAATTACCGTATTTGTAGGACAAGCAAAACAAAATCAGGAGGAACTCTCAGAATTTCTTCCTCTTACCCACTCAAAACAGGGTGTGGATAAAACTCCATACTTTATGATTACTTGCAAAAAATATAGAAGAACTGCTCAGAGTCTGAGCTTCACAGAAAAAAATAAATAAATGAAAGAAGAAACATTCTGGCTAACATTTGACAGTAACAGCTGTACTTCAATAAGGATCACGTAAGTACTGTCTAAGTTTTCTAAGTACTAACTTCAGTAACACAAAACAGCAGCAGCAATTTGTCATCTGACATTCTTCTGAACATCCAGTGCTGAGAAGCTATCTCTGATGAATTCTTCAGCACATGTCCACTTGCTGAAGATAGCATTTTTGTTATTTTTTTTTTCAGCCAATCTGGTGACAGACGCAAGAACAAATGTCACTTGTACAGAAGTGGAGAGTGCTGAGCAGATAAAGTCAATTCTCCTATCGCAGCAGCAGCAGTGACAGTGACCGCCTTTGGCATACAATATTATCCTATTCAAAACATCAAAATAACTATGAGAAATTGTGCCACGATCCAATACGGATTAAGAAATATTCAGAAAGTAAGAGGAGGAAAGAATTAAAAGGCTAGGTCCATCAGAGTATTCCTGAAAAGAAGCATAAAAGTAAAAGCCCAGTATAGAGATGTTTCCAGAGAATGTGCTCTGGAAGTAAATTATCCAGAAGTACTAAAAATAACTGATATCGGATTGTGCTTCAACAGTCCATTTTGTTTTATTTTTCATTTAGTTTGAAGACAACAGTTGCTTAAAATAGAAAATTGATGATCTTAAATTTTGTTTTATTCCTTTTCTTTGTAAAATAACTACATGCTTCTAACAAAAGATAAAGCAGAAAACCAAATGAGTTATAGAATTAACTGTTAACGGATCATAGATACTGTAGTGAAACCGTTTGCTTAAACTTTGTCAGCTTGGATGAAATGTAAACCTAAAGCTATATGCAAAAACAATAGAAGTGTAGAGTCCTAACTACAAAGCTCTCCAAAAATGGCACTCAGAAGTTGAAGATAAGATGATGTATACGAAAGCTCAGTGTTGATCTTAACATTCCAGGAAGATGAAGAATGAAACTTTGACAGGTCCTATATTTTAGTTATTATTACTCATTGAAATTTCTCCGTGGGCCAGGCCTTTTGAAAAGATCTTGATGCCAAGAAGTAAGAGCAACCAGATTTCTTCTTGAGGAATCAATTACAAAAGAATAAAGTTAACAGTGTCTGGTGTAATGTGGGGATACCTAAGTCTGAACAGAGCCTTGTGCTACTTCCATTGAAAAAATGAAAACAATTCTTAAAAGGCAAGAAGTGTTTACATAATTTAAATGTACCCAAGAACAAAGATCAAAAAATATTTGTAGGGCTACAAAAATTTTAATTGACTGAGTAAAATTAACTTGGATGTTCTTTAAAATAAATTACCAGGCATGTGAAGAATGAAGCCAATATGACTCCTGATGAAGAAATCAATTAATAAAAACTGATCCATATTGATATATATGTGGGAAGGATCACATAAACTATTTTTATACCTATTTTTCTGGTGTACCAAACATTGAGATATATCTTTATGAATTTTTAAAAATTTCCAAGATAACTTCTAATTATGGGAATTAAAGGTAGGTTAGATTGCATAAGAAAACATAAATGAAGTTGGATATAAAGTCATAGACATGACACCCAGAGTCAGACAAAAGAGAATCTTAAAAATGAGCCAAGGATCAATAAACTGAAGAATAATTTCAAGCATCCTCTTTGTGATATAACTACAGTCTCTAAGAGAGATGAGGGAGTTTTTTAAAAATTTGAGGAACTTAGCAGTGGGAAATTTTCCACATCTGGTGAAATCTACAAACCCAGTGAAAGGCATATATTTTTTCCTTCCTCACACCAAATACATGGTGCCTTTTCCAAAACAATTTTCCGAACTCTGACTCCATATGTATGTCCAACGATTCAGTTCAATTCTGACTCTCCACTGGTGTCAGCATCACAACCACAAATTGCAAAGCTCTGTCCCACAAGCCTGTCCCCACTGCAGACACCAGTGGTCAGTCCAGGACACCTGCATATCTGTCTGAACAGTTATAAATAGGACTTCTCATGATTCCCCAGCAAGCCCTATCATTTGTCAGAATGGCTTACAACATGCAGGGAGGCACTTCATTCTAAGGAACTTTGACTTTTTACAAAGAACACAGATAAATAGCCAGACATAGTTACACAGAGGAAGCTCCGGGAGGTACCTGAGCACAATGCTTCTATTCCTGTAGAGATGGAATATCCCACCCATTGGGCGCATGCATGTGTTCAGGAGCTTCCCAAGTGCTGTCCTTCAAGGTATTTTATTCATGAGGTGGCATGATGGATTAAGTTATTAGGCATTGGTAATTAAATCTCTAGCCTTTCTTATCTTGCCAGGGTTTCAGATGGACCTAAAAGTTCCGAGTATCCAGTCAGGTTTTTTTCTGTAGCCAGGTACCATTGTGCAGCTATCCAAGGGCTTGTCCAACTTGTCTCACTGGAACAAATGATATTCCTGTCACTTTCATCACTCAGAAAATCCCTAAAATTTTAGGAGCTCTGTAACAAGAACTAGAGACAAAAACCAAATATCTTTCTATGAAACCACACAGAGAGGCCAATGATATTCAATAGAACCGAAGCCCAAGAGAGGTGAAAGCAACTAAAACAAGGCACAGTGCGATCAAATTGCTGAAAGCGAAAAGTACCATTTCAGTAGCAGCCAGGGTGGGTGGGAGTGGGACACAGTAAAAACAGAGGAGCAAAGATAAGACTAACACTAGATTTTTGCCAGAAACTATACAAGAAATATTCATTCTGTATGAGCTCATTTTATGTAAAATACTAGGAAATTAAAATGAGGCTATGGAGATAGAAGAGGCAGTAGTTGCCTGGAGGTGAAAATTATGGATAAATGAGGAAGGAACAGTTATGAAAATGCATGAGGAAACTTTTTGCCTGGAATGATGGTACAGTCTACCATCCCAGCACTCTGGGAGGCTGAGGCAGGGGGATCACAAGATTAAGACTACTTAGTCACTTTGCCAGATTTTGTCTCAAAATTGGAGCTCAGCATGTAGCTCAGTATGAAAGTTCTGGGTTCAGTCCTCTGCTGGGGTGGGGCCAGGGCACCGAAGGACAGGACGGTACTGGCTATGTTCCTTCCCTTGAATGTGTGGCTGATAAAAAGGATTTTTTGATATGTTAAATTTTATAAAATTGTACATAATTATGTATAACTTATACTATACCACTTATATTTGAATAACTTTGTTAAATATTAAGCATAAAATATGCATTAAATAACCAATTTTTTCTCACTCATGAAATAACACAAAATATATACTTCCTGCATTTTAATTCTTGCAAGAAATCAACTGATGTCAAAAACATTTGTCACGGGATAATTAACAAAAACCTATGAGTGTTTCTAAATTCAATGACCATTTATTCCCATTTTCCTTGTTGTCAGAGAGACCAGATGATAATTTCTAAACAACCTTTCTGAGTGTAAGAACACATGCCACGGGTATACCCTATAGTCGTAGGAAATAGTATATTCAATGAAAAATCAACTGACATATGGTTTGTCACCAGAGTAAAAAGTTATTATTTTATTCTAAATGTAATGACATGCCATTAGACGCTCCTTAATGACAGATATCATGCCTCCTCCATCTTTTCTCCAGACCTAAGCCACAGTGACCTTTTAAAAACATAAGCCATAATATCACTTCACTGATGTCAAGTCTTCTAGTAGTATCTCATTATATTTAGAAAAAAAATGTACCCTGGTGAAAAAAAGATCTGTCAATTGACTTCTACTTTCCTTACTTCACATTTCTCTTCCCTTAGTGTCCTTCTCTCTGGCTCTCAAACATGACATTCTCCTTGTGCCTTCCAGTTGCTGCGCAAACTTCTCTTTGCCTGGGTCCTTCCCACACTCTCCTGCATGATTTTGAGACTTCCATTTAAACTACATTTTATGACCACCAAACCCCACTCATGCTATAAGTAGCCAATCATTCTCCAGCATATTGCTTACATTAGAGATTCTCTGCCTGGGACAATATGGTCCCAAGGACATTTCCAATTGCCTGAGATGGAGTGACCACCACTGTCATTTGTTCATAGTATTCAGTGGGTAGAAGTCAAAAATGCTCTGGGTACCCCAAATATGCAGGATGGTAAACACACACACACACACACACACACACACACACACACACACACACACAGAGTTAGGTGGTCCAGAATATCAGTAGTACCAAGTTTCAGAAACTTTGTTCTGTTTTAATTTTAATTCTCTGTCAAGCCTGAATAATTAACTGATATTTTCCTCTGCTTACTCTTTTTCTTTCATATTTTATACCAGTGGAAGCAGAGGAATTAGAAGTCTTGCTCAGTCTTATATTCTCAGCTTTTTAAATAATGAGGGGCACAGAATGTCTCATTGGTAAATATTTACTGAATGCCAAAATGCCATACTTCTTTTCTCTTAAAAACATTATATATGGCTTGAGTGTTTCTGCAACAGACATCAATCATCAAGAGAAGGAATGTTTTCCTCAAAGTAAGACTGGTGACCAAAGGACTGAGGATTTACCTTTTAGTGTGCTTTAAGGGAAAAGTGGCTTTTATAGTAGAATTTACAAGAGAGGAAGGTTTGCAAGCATACATGTTTTGTCAGGGAAATTCTTTTCATGGTTTATAAAACAAATCTACTTTTGTAAACTCCTGGCAGGGTCAATGATTTGCATTTAAATGCCGGTAACTCATTGCAATTCTGATTCCCCCTATCTCACACTATAA
The DNA here is from genome assembly GCA_004027595.1 of Dinomys branickii. NCBI lineage: Eukaryota > Metazoa > Chordata > Mammalia > Rodentia > Dinomyidae > Dinomys > Dinomys branickii. The sequence continues at coordinate 132,998 of PVLD010000680.1, forward strand.
ATACACACTTTAGCCAGTCTGAATTTCTTCCACCTGTTATATTTGAAAGGATATTGCAGTGCTGGTGGATGTTTTCTCTGGAGAAATCACTATCGACCTCATTGTTCCCAGTAAAGGTAGTAGCTTAACTGTTGATTTCCTGCTATGAAAGGATAAGGAAGAAGCCGGGGTTATAAATAATGCTGCTCATGTTTAAGCAAATCATGAAAAACACCTCCAGTTGAGAAGTCATCAAAACATCTACGCAGCAAACCTCATCGAAAACCTGGCTTTACCTCATTTTTTTGATAACTCTTTTACTCAATAGCTTCTTAGCTATGACAAATTTGTCAAAGCCAGAAATTGTGGGTGTCGAAGTGAATTAAGTCATTTGCTCAGGCTCACTATGTGGTAGAGCTAGACTTGACTTTGGGCCTTAAAGGAAATATATACCAATAGTTTTATATGTTTTAGTTCTTAGTTAAACATTTTCACTCTATGCAAGAGTTTCTAAGGAAAAGATACCTTCAACCAAAAGCATACTTAATGTGACAGGAATTTTTTGGCAGAGGAAAACATGTAGTATGTACATCTTTTATTTTAAAGAAAAGAAAAAAATAAGAACAATGGTACAAAATTTCAAAACAAGACTGGGAGAGTAACAATGGTTAGCACATTGAGTATCGTTGTCTTCAAAGTAGTTGCTCATATTACAGGATATGGGCATGCAAAACTTGTCAAAGGATGTAAACATAAACCTTTTTTTCAAAGAACCAATAGCAATTTGAGGATTGACAAAGTTCTGGTCAAATTCTGGAAGGGCCCAATAATTCTATATGTAGTCATTCTTAGTTCCTCATAGTCACTTCTTCCCTGAGCTTCCCTTCTTCCACTCAGCAAGTGGAATGAACGTGAGCAAAACATCAATAAGCCAAACCTTTTGACTTCTCTAAGTTTGTAAATTGCTGATTCTAGCAAGTGAAAAACCTTCCCAAATCTCATATCTCATCCTGTTGAAAGGTGAACCCAAATGATCCCTTCGCAGAGACCAAAGGCTTAATGTGTTAGGGCAAAAACATAAAGTACTTTCGAGTTCCTTCCCCAGAGAATGGCACAATTTTACTTCCTGAAACTCTTTTCGCTGATACGTTATAACTCACACCCTTAGTTTATCCGTATTCCCAGAATCAGCTTCAAATATGAAGAAAGTAGGACTGTTTCTCTTTACGGCAGAAAATCTTCTGGACTTTTTTCCCTTTGGACTTGGCTGAAGTTTTGTAGGAAGGATCAAGGGATTGGTAAAAAGAATCAGACTTGTAAGCACACATAAAGGGCTGAGCTTCCTGGAAAGAGAATAGTGTGTAAGCCTAGAGGTGAAAGAGGGATGGAAAGGAGATAGAGATGTAATAACAAAAGGATTATTGATTTGATTTTTTACATGGTGTGTATTTTACAGAGAAAACTTGAATATTATTAAGTACCAGGCTCTTATATGTCCTGGGATTCTCTAAATTCCTTTTGAAGATAAAAAGCAAATACTTAAACTATAGAAAAAAATGCAGTAAAAAGTCAGCCACTGTTGGAAAATAACACCAATAGCCCAAGATGGTATTCAAATTTCAAGCGCTTTATATAAATGCATGCACAATAGCACATGAACTCTGCCTTTACTCTTTTCATATGGCACCTGTGTTAGTTTGCTAAAAGTGCCATAGCGAGAGTGTCATTAAGTGCAGAACTATATTTTACACAATTCTGGAGGACTGAAATTCAAAACCCGGATGTCGGTACTGTCACTTCCTTCTGAGGTTGTAAGGCAAGGAATGTACCAGGTCTCTTTCCTTGGTTGTGGATGATCATCTCCTTTTGCTGTCTCTACATCATCTTTCCAAATTTCTTCTTCTTATGAGGACACCCATCATATTGGATTAAGGCATAAACTAATCATTTAACTTTCTAATTAAAGACTATCTACAAATCCGACCACATTCTGAGCTACTGTGAATCGATGTCACCTCAGAAATACTTCAAGTGCCACAGTTCTGCCTACAAATAGTACTTAAAGCAGTACCAGTAGAAGTGGTGTGCTGTTAGACAGCAAGTGCAGCTTAAAAATACTGAAATTAGAAACTCTATTTGGCCCAGCTACTCCTCTTCCAGGTATCTTCCTCAGAAAGTGAAAGACGTCATGTTAGAATGATGCTTGCAAACCTGTGCTTAATAGAAGTATAATTCATGAGAGCAAAATCTTTTTTTTTTTTTTTTTTGCAGTACTGGGGATCGAACTCAGGACCCTGCACTTGCTAGGCAAGCGCTTATTCCACTGAGCTATATCCCCAGCCCCATAAGAGCAAAATCTTGAAGGCAGCCTATATGTCCATAGAAAGTGAATGATAAAGAAAATGTGGTATCTATCCTCCATGGAGGGCTACTTTGCTGTACCAAAGGACAAGCTTGAGTCTTTCATATGAAATTGAATGCACCTTGAGACCAACAACATTAAGTGAAATAAATCAGGCACTGAAGCTTAAATATCACATGGCTTTTCCTCTGTGAGAAACCCAAAGTAAAAAATAAAATGAAGAGCTGCATCAAAGATTGGTGAGAGGAAGTAGAAAGATGAGTCTCAGACAGGAAGGGAATCCAAAGTGGAAGGGAAGGGAGGGATGGGAGACGGAAAAAGGAATTAAGATGTACAATGCACAGGTATTAACTCCGCACAAGGAATGGAAATATCATGTATTATACATATGCACTAATAAATAAAATTTTTTAAAAACTATTAGATTAAGGTGTTTCTATGGAAATTACCCAAAATTTATCAACACCCAGGAAAGAGAGGGCACCTAATTAGAATTAGCTGTATCAGTCAGGCTGGTTGGTCACAACACAGAAAAGGAGTGTCTGTGGCTCATGCTTACATAACTAAAGCAATGGTAGAGATAAAACAACTCCTAGTTTGGAGATTTAAACATGAGGGGGAAAAAAAGCCAAAAGATATACAATGCCCTAACAGTGTGTTTCAGGCAGAGTGGAAATGTGGATAATATTTGTGGATACCTAGTTGAACCTTGTGTAACTGGTAGTGTTTGTCACTTGGAGAATTTAGTTTTATTAGAGCACAGTGTATGTAGACAAGCACATTCGGATAAGTTATAATACTTACAAAAGAAGTATAATAGAAGTTTCATATGTTGCAGACCAATAACATATGGCTCTTGCAGAGAGAGAGTAAATAATATGTTGTTGGTAATGGATTCAACCTGGTCAGAACAGAACCTAGTTGCAACAACCACATAAACAGTGACAGCCTGTTTTTTTTCATAATTTATTCCTCTTGAACAAGGTGTGTGTGTGTCGGGTAAAAGCAGAGGAGGAGGAGAAATTTTTTCTCCAGTACAATGTACCATGTGTTGTCTCATTTCCTCCTTTTGCAATTTAAAATTTTAAGGGGAAAGCCATGACTAAACTTGCCATTGAAGATTGAATCATCAGTTTTCTATGGAAAATATGAGTCTCAGACCATCAAATGTGGTAGGATATAGAGAGGCTAAAAAAATAGTCACAAAAAATGTATAATGTGTGCTGACAAAAGGGTTTTGTGAGTGATGTACGGTGAGTGACTATGTGCCTCATCCAATAGGAATAGGCAAGTGTGTTATTTCTTCTTTAAAGGATTGAGTTGTTTTCTTTGTTTTGAAGGTTTTGCCTTAGAAAATCAGGTTGGTATGACAGCACAGTTCTTGCCTATTAAATACAAATACCTTGAGCACTGAACAATGATTCATAAATTCCATTGTACTTTACCAATAATTTTTTATAAATAACCTAATAAAATTTTCATTTTAATATCTTGACATTTTGTGCAAGGCTTTATGCATTTTCCCACATTGATGCTCATAAGAACCCTATAAGTTAGGTATTGCTTCCTGAGAAATAAAATGGATTACCTAAGGTCACATGAAACACAGAACTTCTAACTTGTAGCCTGGATTCTTAATTATATTATTGTTTAGAGATAACCTCTTTGATTTATTTTCTGACAAGGTCACTAATACAAACATATTTTGAGTTAACTCTTGAAATACATCTGCTTCCTGAAGACAATACATGGTTTTTAGGAACCTTCTTGTAATTAGTTTCTTAAATGCTATTGAGTGATCTCCAGGCTGTGACATAATTGCACAATATTTCTATTAGGCACCAGGTTTCTTCATTTTGTTTCTTTCAGCAAATATTTCTGCTTATAAATAAAGTGAGATCATTGCCTCCCTGATGTAAGAAACTGAAAGAGCAAATGAGGTACAAAAGATACAATAGATATTTTGAAAGGGAAAGAAACTGCTCAAAAGCAAACTGGGATGGGGTAAAGAAGAAAAGAATGAAAGGAAATGTATGCACACACACACGCACACACACATACACACAATAGCTAAGATAATTGTGCTACTAATGTCTGTTAGTTCATTGAAAGGAACAGTTAGTGCTTATATTGTTTGATCAGTTTTGCATGCCTAGATCTTGTAATCTGAGCAACTACTTGGGGATAAGAGTATGCAGCACAATAACCACTGTTAATTTCCTACCATCTTGTTTTGAAATTCTATATCATTTATTTTTTCTATTCTCTTTAAAATAAAGTATAAAGGATAATCACCTTTTTAAAAACTCTATGATAATAGTATCCAATAGTAATTAATCTATTTACTTTAGAGTAACTGTGATCCAGTTAATGTAATTCAGCAATTTTCCAATTACTTTTGCCTTTATGTTCTTAGATATGATGCTTTGTTCTACCTGCATATTATTTAATGATCCACAAAGAACCAGCAAGTATTGAGACCTCAAAAGTAATTTTTCCTTGGCTTTAAATTTCCCAGTGGCATAGAACCAAAAGGGAATCTGCCAATTTATAGGACCATGGATTATAATATAAAACAATGGCAGAAGTAGAGCTTTCTAGAAATTAAGCATTCTGTAAATTCACGTATACTTTCTCCCATGAATGCTCAGTAAGGAGTCATAATAGTAGACAAGAACCTTAATTATTTTCGGATGCAAAGACAACAGGAAATTGTATATGAATTTTTTTGTAACGATCCTCAATGAAGACTGATACAATTCCTCCAAAGAAACTCTTTCCATTGGTGGTTTTGGGTGGTTTTAAGATACACTAAAATAAGACAATCAAAGTAGACTGGCTTGGTCTGAAAATAAAATTCATGATTGCTAAAGAATGAATTTCCTTCATGCACTCCTTTATGTGTATTATTTTTTACATGAGTTTACGGTGAAAATTAAACATCAGAGAAATCAAAGTTCTCTTATGTGAGCAAACCACGTAGTGCACTGAATATTGATCAAAGATGGCCCCAAGTCACGTAGGTAATATAATAGGATCTTACAGACTTTCAGTTGAATCCTAAGGCAATAGGTAGCAGAGTATAATTCACAACACCTCTGTAGAACTTCTAAAATATGATAAACCAAGAACCAATTAGAATACCTCCTAAATTTTCTCCCTCCCTTATGGAACTAAAATAAAATTGATAAAGAAGATTTTGATGTGAAGTCACAGGAAAGAGCTGTGTGTTGCACATCCTCATCAACATTTGATGCTGCAATTTTTAAACTTTTGGACATGTTAGTGGGTAACAGTAGTTATTAATATGATTTTTCTTTGTATTTAGTGGATGGAAAACATTCTTTGTCATGAATAATTGTATGACTTTTGATAAATGCATAGTCATCTATCTGTCACAACAATCACAATGTTGGATAATTATCCAAGATAAATGTGAAATCCAGAACCCATGAATATGAAATAAAGAGTGTGAAATCCTCACATTTTGTCTGCTCTTGTGAATGTCTTGCTCTTGTCCTCTTCCCACACCTGGTAATACATATACTGAGGTGCTCTTTAACTCAATACATTTTTGACATGTCATATAAATCAGATAATAGAGTATATAATACCTTGGGACTAGTTTCTTTCATTGAGTAAAATGTAATTGAGAGCCATCCATGTTGTATATGAATGAATACTTCTATTGGCAAATGTTATTACATTTGTTGGCAAATAGATATATCACAATTTGTTTATTGCTTCACTAGTTGAAGGATAATGAATTGTTTTCAGATTTTAGCACTTGTCAGTAAACCTAATATTATTATATGCATACAGATTTTGAATTTTTTAAAAATCTGTTGAAGATCAAGATTGCTAGATGACTTGATACACATCGGTTTAATTTTATGAAAAAGTGAAAAATTCATTACAGAAGAGACTTTACCATTTCATATTCTAGCAATGGAGAAAAATCTTAGTTGCTCTTTCTAGCAGTTCTAGGCTTTGCTTAGCATTTCCGAAACATGTGCAAGGGAATTTAATTCTGCTCTGGCATTGTATTTCCCTAATATCTAATAATTCCAGGATCTTTTGATGAACTTATTTATCATCTGAGTATCTTCTTCATAAAGTATCTATTCAAGATTTTGCCTGTTTATTGAGTTCTATGCTTTCACTGAGATTTGAGGCATTTTAAAATATATTCTTGATATAAGCCCTCTGTCTGATTGTAATATACCAGTTTTCTTGCCTCTTGTGGCTTAAATTCTGGTTCATTTATTTATTTTTATATTTCATAGGTTGGTATTATATCATTCATTACAGAAACAAAAAGCACCAAAGAATTAAAATGTAACCTATGTAAAATCCCAACTGAAACCCAAAATTATCTAACATATTCATTCATAAAAGCCCCAAAGGGACAAGACACCCAGTATAATAGGGTACTGCAAAACAAATGGCAATTTTCAGTTATCAAAATTGTGGGTTTTAGATTTTGTATGATTTTCTTAATCAATAACAAAATCCTTTTTGAATCTTATGTAACAGACATTAAAAACAAAAATACATTGAAAACTTACATATTTCTTTTATGCAATAGGTTGTTTAAGATACAAATATAGCATCGAACTACTAAAGTAATGAACAATAGAAAAAATACATGTCAGCTATACAATAATGTACAAGTGATGCTCCTGTCTACTCATAATGAAAAATTTCATAATACTGTCAGGAAAAGCCTTAAAAACTACAAACTTTAATAAGAAATAAATTCAGTGAAAAATAATACTGAAAACCAAGGAATTTATAGATTTTGAAAGTCATGCTTCTTTATTTGATCTGAGATCTTTCGAAGTTTTAAAATGTTTGCTCTGAGCCAACATTACAGTAGACCACCAAAATTTGTGAAAGTTACCTTCTTAGATCATCCAGGGATTGTGAAAACCATCAATTTTAGGCATGGTCAGAAAAATGCCAAAAAATGCCTATTTTTATATTTTGAACCCTAAATAGGCTATGTCTCCTCCAGTTATGTAATTTAATTTAATAAAATACTATATTAATAAAGGCTTACAAGGTGCAGGGATTTGGGGAGGCATATTAGGGGTCTTTGACTTTAAGAAAAACAAAACTCAAAGCTGTGGAGATTGCTGCACGTAGCACAGCAATCTGTTAGGAGGCAGGGATGCTGGCGCATCTGCTAGGTTGTGTTACAAGACAGCAGTAGCCAATCAGCAGCAAGGAGAACTGAACAATGCTCTTGAATTGGCTACTTGAAAATCTCTGCCTTTATAAAGAAAATGTTTGCCAAGGGTATGTATGGTTTCCAGTGAATTGCAGGGGTCTTGGTGAATAATTATTAATTAGGTTCTAGGGAAAAACGCTCAAAAGACTGAGGTTGCAAACTCTGAACCATGACTTTGTGGGAGTATACTGTACTTATAGATGTCACACATCTATTATTTCATATATTTATTTTCCTCCCCATTAAACACCTTTCATAAACATTTAAAGTGTCCAAGTATAGCAGGGTGCCCAGCCTTCAGAAGGCTAAAGCAGGAGGATTGTTGGGAGTTCAAGGGCAGCCTGGGCTACAACATTAGCTCAAGGCCAGCCTGCACTGCATAGTGAGACCCTGTCTCAAACAGACACAAAAAAAATTTTAAAGATAAAGTGCCCAGGTATAACATGGTTAGATGACACTGGATCAAATATTGGAATCTTTTAGCTATCACCTCAAGTGTTTGAGTGTCACTAATTTATTCAACCAATAAACACAATAAAAAGCAAAATGTCACAACTTATATACTAAATAAATCAAAACAACTATATATGTAACAGAAAACCACAATGGTGACACATTAAACCAAAGCCAGCCCAGTAACACACAATGACTGTCGATTGCATGGAAATTAACTGAAAACGTTCCAGGTGAGAAAAGGTAATGGCGAGGTCAGCATGAAGGTGCCCACGGAATTTCCTGCTGACCTTGCCTGTGGAGCTGTGAACACGTGATAGGGGGAAGGACGTGAGGAGCTGCAAGGCTCGTTGTCACTTGAGATTGGCCATGTCTGGTACCGAATAGTTGATCATGATTTTCTTAAGTATTTATGTGTCAGTCTTACACATCATTTTGGAAATTTTTGTCTTTCAAAAAAGTTGTGTGTTTAAACTGTGAAAGAATAAGCAATACACTAAGTTATTATTCACTTTTACTTACATTACTTGTAGTAATGTCTTCCCTTTCATTTCTGATAGCATTAATTCTTAATCAGTTTGACTAATCATTATTAATTTCAGTGATCATCAAAAGTCCAGCCTTTGGTTTCATTTTTCCCCTATCGATTGACAGTTCATTATAAATTTTAATAACTTTCATTCTGCATTTTTCCCTAGTACAATTTACTTCAGCTTTTATTTTTTCTTCACTTTGTAGCTTCTCTGGATTAAAGAGTATGTACTAACATAGTACATTATTCCTTTGTTTGATGGGAGGGTATTTTCCATTGTCTTCTTTTTTATTTTTAAAAGTGTAAATGAAAAAACAAAAAAAAAAGGGAAAACATTAACAAAGAGACACAGAAGCATAAGAACAGTAGAGTCAAAATTGAATTATAGACAAAGTGACAGGGAATTAACAATGGTTGTTGTATTACATATTGATAACTTCAAAGTATATGCTCAGGAAAACACACATAGACATACAGTCTTGATCAAACAATCATGAACTGTTCCTAACCATAAAACAACATAAGACAATAGTGGAACCATGTTAGCATCCTGCATATACATACATGCATACATATTTGTCCCTTTCTTCCTTTTCTCCTTCCCCTCATCCCAGCTGTTCTTTACTTTTGAGCAGATTCCCTTCGTACCTCCTAATTTATATTCCCACTTTCAGGTTCTTACACTAATGATACAATACGGTGCTTGCATATGTACCTCTGATTTATTTCACTTATGAGTATGGTGTCTAATTGTAACCATTTGCTATAAAAGCCTCAAATTTATCTTTCTTTGTAGCTGAGTAATATTCCATTATATAAAAATGCCGCAGTTTTTTTATCCAGTCCTCTGTGGATGGACATTTGGGTTGCTTCCACAATTTAGCTATTACAAATTGCACTGCTATAAACATGGGTGCACATATATCGTGGTGAGAAGTGTGTATTCACCTCAGATGCCCATTTGTTGACTGGGTCTTTGAATTTGGACAGATTCATGTTTTTTAATTCTTTATATGTTCTAGATAGAAGACCTTTGTCCAAGGGACAGCCATCTAGGATTGTTTCCCCATTTGTGCATTTTTTTTTTAATTTGCTGGTGATTTCTTTCGATGTGCAAAAACTTTTCAGTAAGAAGAGGTTCCAGTTACTGATTCTTTGAAGTGTTTCCCTTGCAGTTTGATTTTTGTTCATGAAAACTCTGCCTACTCCTATGCCTTTAAGATTTTTACCTACTTTCTCTTCCAATAAATGTAGAGTTTCTGTTTTAATATTGAGATCTGTGATCCATTTGACTTGAGTTTGGTGCATGGTGATAGACTTGGGTCTATTTTCAGTCTTCAGCAAGAGGCAAGCCAATTTTTCCAGCACCATTTATTAAAGAGGCCTTCTTTCTTCCAGTGAGTTTGTTTGGCGCCTTTGTCAAATATTGGGTGGCTGAGTGTGTTTGTGGTTTTGGCTGCATCTTTCAGTCTGTTCCATTGATCCTCGGTTCTGTTTTTTAGCTAGTACCTGGTTGATTTTATTACAGTAGCTTTGTAGTATAATTTCAGGTCAGGGATTGTGATTCCACCTGATTTGTCCTTGAAGCCCAGGATTTCACTTGCTATTCTGGTTCTCTTCTGGTTCCAGATGAACTTAAGTCATGTTTTCTCTAGATCTGTGATGTATGCTAATGGCAGTTTAATGGGAATTGCATTGAATCTGTACATCCATTGTCTTCTTGATTGCATAGTTGAAGAGGTGTAACCTTCAGTTCTCTTTCCTAATAAATATTTGAACATAGTTGCAATAGCCATGTATTTTAAAATCTTTGTCTGATAGTTTATTTATTCCTATCATTTATAACTTTGTTTTCATTTTTTCTTACTCATTGTTCACAGTTTTCTCCTTCTTTGTATGTTTGCTATTTTTCTTGAATATACAATTTTATAATGTTGTATGATTGTTTTCTGGATATTCTTTCTGTTCCTTTAAATTGTGTTGAACTTTTTCTCACAGGCAGCTGCATCCCTTCAGCATTACTTTGGTCCAGTGACCCTTGTGTTTCAGATCTTTTTTTTTTTTTTTGTGGTACTGGGGATCGAACTCAGGACCCTGCGCTTGCTAGGCAAGCGCTTATTCCACTGAGCTATATCCCCAGCCCATGTTTCAGATCTTTAGGACATGCAAGCAGTTTGTACTCCAGTTTCTCATCAGCTTGTATATTTAGAGCATACTACTAGTGTCTCCATTAAATGCTCTGATGTAGACACAGTTTAATGTTATTTGAGCTTCATAAAATATTCAGGGTGCACATCCTTTAGTTGATCACTCCCTGACTTTATGAGATTTTCCCTATAAATTTACTACCTAGGATTCAATAAAGAGAAGGAAAAATCTGTTCATGCTTGTAGATTTTTGTTTGAGTAGGTTCCTTCCTCTTAAACCTCTGTACCATAATTCTCATATTTCTTGTTTTTCTTGAATTCCAGGCTTTCCTACTACAACTTGTCAAGACCACTAGACTATGGTTTATACCCCTAGAGCCTAAAGTCTGGAAGTTTTGAATAGAAATGAGGGTTCTCACATTGTTTGCCTCTCCTTCAAAAGGGAACATTCCTACTGTGTAGTGTCTGAAATAATTAACGTTTTACCAACTTCTCCAAAAGTCATTAAGTCTGGTCATTGTTCCTACATAAAATAAGGATCACTATTCTAGAGTTATATATATATATATATATATATATATATATAATTTTAGATGTAATATGGAAAAGAATCCAAATGCTTTTTTTCATTGCATTCTATTAATTCCTCCAATGGCAATTCAAATTTATTATATGGGTTCTTCTGCATTATGTCTTCTACTTATATTTTAAGTGACTTCCACCACTTGGCACACAATAAATTTTCTGGCACTGTCAAATTCTCAGTACATTTCTTGAGATTCTTATAGTAAAATTATTACGGCATAGCAGCACATATAATGTAAAAATGTAGTACTTTTCAGACTTTAATGTATATCTGCTCAGTTCTCATTTTTCAGATAAACTGTAAGGCTTTTGAAATTGAAATAATCATGTTCAGAGATCAGAGGAGAATTTTGCATCTGTAACTTCCATTGAATGAATGCTGGAGTTGGAAGCATAGAGGGCAAGCAATTAGGCAGGAAGGAGAGACTTCACTGTGAGCGCAGCGTTTTCCTTTAGTGTGACGTGTTGGATTTACAGTGTGTGAGCAAGGAAACACAAAATCTTGAGGTTTTCTTTTTTTACTTTTATTGGCTTATGAACCTTCTACAACCATCTCTATTTACCCTATTACATCCATTTTCCACTATTCCTTCAAATTCCATTATTACTGTATTGTAACAACACTTCTTCAGGAGTATATTATCTGACCGTTTGTGTTACATTCTCATGAAAATTTCTACTTCAATAGAGTACAAATATATTATCATACATCTCTGTGGGTCGGTACTCCTCTCATTAAATTAGAAATGAGGGAAAGACAGGAGGTAATTGCTTTTGGAAGCTCTAAAGAAACATCTGTTTCTTGCTGTCATATGAAGAACATTCCCAGGCTCTACCAGTCCCAGATTTCCTTGGCTCAAGCCTTGCTTCCCCCACCCTTACATTCAACAATTTTACACTCTTTTTGATGTCCCACCCATTTGATCTTTTCTTGTTTCCTTCTACTGCTAAAGATTCATGCAGTTAGATGAGATCCTCACAAAATGTTTGTCTTTGCTCAAGATTCTTAGAGCAGTTAGGTTTGCCATATTAGCTAATTCCTCACTTGGTTTTGGTTACCAGACACTCAAGTTGGATTTCTGACACAAGAAAAACTGTGATATAATAAATCTAAGGGGTTTTAAAGTAACAAGGTTATGGTAATTTGTTATGGCAACCATAGAAAACAAACACAAGAACCAATAGTATCTTTTAGAAATTAAATTAACATGAGACTAATTTACTGGTTTTAGCTAGTAGATTAGTAGTAATTTGTTATTGCAGCAATAAAAAGCTCATATAAAAAGTTTTGGAGTAGGAAGAGCACATTAAGGAAGGGGGAATGGAGAGGGGAAATGGTTCAGGATATATATATCCTCCCTAAATATAAATGTAAATTTCATGTAGTGACAGTAAAAAAGCCAATAGTACTTTTCATGGATTAAATTAACATCTGTATTATACTTAATAGTTTTACAAGCAAAAGTTACACATACACATCACTATTTAGTTCTTATACTGAGTACCTTTATTACCACAACTGGTAAATAAGAAGAGTGATATTGGATTTCAATTGTACAGAGGTCAAACACTTAGGTTTTGGATTTAGGTCTAGGTTTTATATCACTCACTTTTATCATTGGCAAGATACTTAATATTTAATAAATTTAACCATTTTATTCTTATTCTGCATATAGACATCCTCATTAGTGGAGAATTACTTCCAGGACCATCTATGGATGCCAAGGTCTATAGATGCTCAAGTGCCTTATAGAAAATGTCACAGTATTTACATATAACCTATGCACATCCTTGAGTATGTTTTGATTTCCAGGTTACTTAAAATACCTAATAAAAGGTAAATAGTCCTTAAGTAATTTATTATATTTTACTGTTTTGAAAAAAACACATCTGTACATGTTCAATACAAACACAATTTTTCCAGAAGTTTTTCATTCTGTGATATTTTGAATTTATGGATTCAAAGAGGTGAACTACCATGGAATTTAGGTTTCAAGTTCACTTAAGGTTTACTAAAGGGTTGGCTTACCAAAAAAAGGAATGATTTCTACAAGTAATAGAACTGAAGCAAGTTAAATACTTTTACTTATGATACTTTTAATCATTAGTTGAAAAAGAAGTTACCTTCCTTTTTAAATGAAATTTCAATAATCTTGACTTCTACAATGTTTTTTAATCATATATTATTATTGTATAAATATGTATATATAGTTAGAAAGATTTTTATAGATGATATAAAGTATAATACAGATAATTATGTACCATACTGATTATATTATATAAAGCATATATTAGATATAAAATAAAATAGACCCTCTTATCTTGTTGACTTATAATAAAATGTTTTTAATGTTGTTAATACGTATGTAATAACAATTATGTATATGAGACACAGGGTCAGAGCAAACTTATTTCTCATAAAATTCTAATGTGAAGCACCTGGACTGGGCAATGTATAAGTCAAAAAAGTTTCTCTGAGGAAATATTGTTCAAGCTGAGACCCGAAATACAAGAACCTATTACCTGAGAAAACCAAGTGGTAGAGCGTATCAGGCAGCAGAAAATGCCACTGTAAAGGACAGTGCCAGCCACAATGATATTAGCTCAGCCTGCGACCAGGCAGGTTAAAATGTCCTGGAGAATCAGGAACAAAATGGATTCAACTCAAGATGAAACTTCAGTCTACTGATGCATAAGACAGATGTTTTTGCTGAGTATAGCATAAGCTCTGAGCTGATCATGGCAATTAATGCCTCTTGAGTGACTTCTTATTCTCACTTCTAGTTCCTATTAAATATCATGTTAAGACAGAAGCATAAATCCTTGAATATAGTAACCTGTCAGTCTGGAAGCAATGTTTATTTAAACTGATCTCACTGACATGCCTAAGCCTGCACAGTCCAATAATAGAAAATGCATTCCTTTATATTCTTATAATGCATCACACAGTGCTCTGAGTATTACTTGTATTAACTCAGTCTTTCCAAGAGCCATATAGGAATTTCTGTTATTATCCTCACAAATTACAAATGATTTGGGGATCATGTATAATGTCACACAGCTAATGAATGACTGAGCAAGGATATGAACCCACCTAGTCCAGGTCTGCCTCTCACGTGCCTAACCACATAGCACAGCATGGTGCACAGAACGTATGTCATGATCCCAGACATGCTGGTGGACAGTAAGCTGATGGGAGATAAGTACTCTCATAAGCATAAATAAACCATTCCAAGTAGAGATTATAAATTGAGTTGCAGGGGAATCTAGTAATAAGAGGCTATGGTACTCTAACACTGTATCTTTCTACAGGGATACTTTGGGAAGGGTGATTACTCTGTCTGAACAAAGCTTTTGGAAAATGATGGAAAGGGTTCTGAAAATTAGCATAGCACCTTTAGTACATTGCATGTACTTTTGAAGACCAGTGAGGCAGGGGCTTTCAAACAGTTTTGGGATTTCCTAGGACATGAAACTGATAGGACACACTGATGAGTGGATGACAAATAGAAAGGATTATGTCAGTGTTTAGGCAAAATTTTCTGGCCTGAGCACCTAGATGGTGATGAAAACATTCATGGAGGTTAAGAACAGGAGAGAGGCTGCAGATGTGGTGGGGAAAGGTAGATTAGATTTTGACTGGGTTGACGTGGAGATTCTATGAGGCCACAATGGGGCTGGCACATTGGAAACATGTGTAACATTCAAGATGCAGACAGTGTCTAAACTGATCATTCAGGCACTTGTCAATATAGAGATGGCAATGAGATATAAGTGAAGAAATGACATCCCTTGAAAGAGTAGACTGGTTGAAACTGTGTGTAAATATCACATTCCCTCTGGTGTGAGAAACTGAAAGGGTAAATAGGAACCAAAATGTGAATAGATATTATGAAATAAAAAGAAATTGTTCAAAAGGAAAGGGAAACTAGGGAGGCAGGAGAGGGAAATGAAAGAAGGGAAAAGAAAAATGAAAAAAAAAAAGCACAAAATGAAAATGAAGCTTTGTAAGTAAGGAGTGAAAAAGAGGCCTTAAGGGGAGGGAAGGTGAAGGGGAAATCAAAGGAATCAAGATATGTCATGTACAGGAGCAAATTCCCTATGACGAATGTGATCACTATGTATACCTACATAGTTCTACTAAACTTAATAAAAAGAAGGCATGGGGAGAAATAAGGTCTAAGAAATGTGAACGTGTGATGGGTTTTGTACAAGTGAAAAGAAACTGAACAGAGAGATAAAAGGAAAACTAGTGAGGAACAATGTCTCAGAAATTGAAGAAAACAAGATTTTATTTGAAAATATTGTTCTGAAACATATCAATTTCAATGTCACTACAAAAATATTTACACACAACACAAAGGACTAGACAAATGCCTTACCAAGCCATAAAGCCCAATCTTAATATTGTTGAGTGGTTGACATAGAACTTTTTCTCTTCTGGTTCATATAAAAATCAGTATCAAAAAGCCATTATAAAGCATACCTGCACCCTATTTTTTAACATCCCTTTGAAGGAATTTTTCTACGGATGTCACCAAATCGACATCACTGAAAGGTGAAATTTCTTTAGTTCTCCATTTTTTTCAGAAAGTCTATCTCAGCTTGGAAGAGACAATACACAAGAGAAAACTGCTTCAGTTGTATTTAATGTTTTTGTTGGTCTGGCCTTTATGTTCCTGAAAAAGATCTATGATAACTGCAGTCTTTGTTCACATCAAGTCACCGCCTATCACTTCGAGATGTCAGTAAAGACGATGCCTATTTAAAAAATGTTTTTCCTTGACAAGTCTGAAAGAGAAGTGGCAACTTCTTTATGTGTAAGCATTTCCTGCACATGGCTGTATTCATTAATTTATCATGTTATTTAATTGTTCAATAAATACTTACAAAGTACATGATGTTTTATTCATTAGGTGAGAATTAGAAACACAAAGTAAACCAAACAGAAGTTGCAGTTACATTGGTGGAGAATGGTAAAACCTATGACCAGAAAGGATTTATTATACATTAGTGTGTTTCTATCTCATTTGTAATTTGCACCATGGGAGATAGAACATATCTCAATGTCTAGACTTACAATAGGTACACTAAGATGGTCCCTGCAATTCAAAAATACCACTTTCTTGGTTTAGATGGTGGCCCTCCTGTATTTACTTCTCTGGACCCTTCCACCTTGAGCTTTCCTTCCATCTGGAGGGTCAATTTCCATAGCATATCTGAAATGAAACATTCTATCTTGCCTTTCAGTATACTATGCCCAAATCATTTCCTATTAAAGGGTAGTAAAATAAGGTCAATGTTAACCAAGTTTCTAAACAAGGATTGGCTTCCGTGAATATACAACTAAATTAATGAATCAGTAGTAAAGAAAAGCAGAGGACAAGTAAAAGGAGAGGCAGCTGAAGAAATTACCGACAACCAGTGAACTTTAGGGTTTATATCCTGGGTAAAGCAACTCTAAATTTAAAATCTGCAATTCAGTTCTGGTAAGAATAGACTGAGAAGAGAGGAAGGATTCATTCAGGATGGAAACAGCATTATTCATGTACAAACAGTGGAATGCCATTTGTCAACCTTTAGAAAGGACTGATTGGTACACAATGAATGGAAGCACCAGGAGTCTGGTGCGTGAAAAAGAGGTTGCCTGTGCATTTAAACTTTTCTTCTCTTAAATATCTTTATGTTGTAGCTATATAATCGATATTGCTGGCAAAATCATCCATTCGCTGGCTCTATAGCTATTGGGTTATGGCTTATGCAATGAATAACCACTTACTGGAAGTTCTTTTATTTGTAAATATAGACTTTAGTCTCTATTAGGGTTGGAGAAGAACCACAAATACGTTTGGCAAATCATATGGTCAACTCCAGTGACAAATAATTGATGGGTACAAACGGTGCTCTTTGGATAACTCTTCAGAGTTACCTCATGTGATGGTCCTGACATTGGTAAGACGTTGTATGGCTTCCTGCAATTGTTCTCGGTCCTTCTGAGGGTGCTCTGTGGCCTTCTGAAGGCCAGGAAAAAAAAAATCCTAGCTCTTCTTCATGTTCTTATTGTTTCTCGCTTTTCATTATACTTATTGATTCTTGCTGGATATATAACTACATTTCTTCCTACATTTTAATACTCTAGATGCTATTGTCCCTATCACTGCCACATTGAAAGAGCAAAAACAATGAGACATTACACTCACATCTAGCACATTTAATTATTTACTTAAGGATTAAATAACACTGTACTTGACTGTCCGAGTAGATTACGGTACATGCCTATTATCAAAGGTATGAATTTTGGGGATGGTAGCAGTTCAAAAAAACAGGAATGTACAAATAATGTACTGAAAAATATATTACATCCTAATAAGTTCATGTTTGTAGAATGTCACAGGAGTGTGCCTTGCCACTTCTGACTGCTTCATTGCGTGATGCCCAGTGAGGTCATTTAATTGTGGTGGAATATTTTATTGCTTCCCATTCCTTCTGTTTAACATTCTTCCCAGTTTATGATTCAAGTTACACTTTAAAAATTCTAAGCTATGAATAAGAATCCAATTCTTTATATTTAACAGTTCTTAGCAGATATATATAAAACTAGACTGTGTTATGATAGTGAAAATATGAGAAAAAATTCAGAACAATGGAAACTAAGTAGTGTATCATTTACTAAAGCCAATGGAGGGAAGTAATGGGATAGCAGTATGATTCTAAAATCAGGTCTACATAATATTAACCGTGAAAATAAATGTTATTTTTTTAAGCTTACATCCGGATACTTGAAATAGTTATCAGCCAACTACAATAGCTGGTTCACTCTCCCTCTCCCCTGTCTAGCACTTGAGATCAGCTCAATAAAGAGAAATAAATAATTATTTCTCTATATTTCTCTATATTCTAAACACTCAAGGTTTCAGTTCACTCAAGGTTGCCTGGACTAGTTAAAGCAACAGATAATATATGGGCCCAGGCCAGGGAACTCCATGGGGAAACAAATTAATTGGTGAAAATCTTAGGTTTGGAAAACCAAACTAGACATTCTCTTGCTAGATTCACTAAAATCAAATATTCATATTAGCTTTCTAAGTTCTATATTATTACAACTTTTCCTGAGAAAAAGTAAGATGATGACACAAATACCACTGGTTTACAGAAAGAGGTCATTCAGGGAAGCCATTGCTTCCTTTCCAGTTCACTTTGGTCCACACTGAAATGGGGCTTTCCTGGGCTGGTGACAAGAGGGATTAGGGCCCTTGCTCGAGAAATTCACAAAGGTCCAATCTTCTCTTGCTATTTCTGATAATCAAGATCCTTTGCAATGGCTTTGTGCTTTCAATTAGAAAAGAAAATTCCGTGATTAAAGAAAGGAGTCTTTATTTAAAATTTCATTCACTGGGGATAGTCTTTCATCTGTGATTATGCCTTTATGCTTTTAATCTGTAGTTATTTTTAGTGAAATGGAACGTTTTTCCTGGAATACTAAAAAGTAAAGATGATTTTTTAGTAATTGCATAACTCTTCGTTTGAAAGAAATAAAGAATTTTTAAAAATTTTATTGGATGGTTTTGAACAGCACTTCTATAGTGTAACTCTCTTGGAAACAGAAATATGGCGATGATTTTTTAGATCTGTATATTCTTATCAAGCCATCTGGCTCAAAAGCTTGAGTATGGATAGATTTCCCCAAAAGAAAAGTAACATTTAGCTAGGTTAAGTGTCAAGTTGCTGGCTCACATTGTATAAAAGTCAATATGTACCAAGTCATATTAGTGAATTTCATCTACACTGGTAGAAGGTTGTTGAACTCAATTACAGAAATGTGCAGAGCTCTATTTGATGTGTGAGGAGGTTACAGGCCCACAATCAATTAAAAGGAACACGTGTATATTCTGCTCTGGGGAAACAGTTGCTATAATATCCCTTGTTCTGCTACTGATTTTTTTCTTGGAGTTTTCCTGTGAACATAGAAGAATAAAGGGTTTAATAATTCCCCAGTTTCATTTGGAATTGTTTTGTCAGCAATATCTAGTAAGAACTCATGTGATTGTTGTTTTACTTGAATGAAGCCTCAGGCAGCTACAATTTAACATGCTGTTTCTTTTTGATTTGTAGCAAAACCATTTGACAGTGGGCAATATTTGGACATTTACGCAATTACAAGGGACCAGGCTGGGGAATATGAATGCAGCGCAGAAAATGATGTGTCCTTCCCAGACGTGAAGAAAGTAAAAATTGTCGTAAACTGTAAGTCTCAGTATTATTTTTCAAAATAATTTCGGAGAAAAGATTAAACACCAGGAAAAATATTGTGCGATGTTGGTGCTCCCGTTTGCCTAAGAGGTGGCCCATTGCTAAATATCACCCACTGACAGTGAAAATGGGCACATGTTGAAATATGAACCAAATTGTTTGCATAACACCAATCGTCTCAACTAATCTCACAGAAATTCCATTCCACATACAGACCGGCATGATTCCCATATCATTCTAGTTTCCAACATTGTAGTGAGTGGTGACCTTATATCTAAAGTAAGCATGGAGGACACCAGAATTAGGATTAAGTGCTTAAATACCAACCAGGGCTCATAGAGAGACCTGGTCTCTAAAAGGAGACCTGTATTGTGATGCTTGTGTTCCTTGGACAATTTAAGGCAGAGAAAATTAAGAAAGACTTTCTCTGTGCACACCATTATTAGGAAGTTACATTAGATGCCTGCTGATCTATCGGTGTGATTGTTTTGCACTCTTTAACTAAATGCTCCAAGGTACTGTAATAAATAATATTTCAGTATTGCTGTTTCAACAGCAATAACTAGTCTTTGCTTTTCAAAAATAGCCCATAGTCTTTCTGTAAAATATGCTCCTATGCATTTTCTCAAGTAAAATACCTTTAGTACACCAGTCCTTTACAAAAAAATGTATACAAGCTATGGCCTCCATTTTTAATTGCATTTGTACAACTTTCCATATTTGGTGCCTGGTAATAATGTAGACATAGTATTACACCAGAGATTAGAGGCGATTGTCTCAAATATATCCATAGATGCTAAAACTAATCAGTTATTTCACATTAATGAGAATCTTTCAGTTTCCAGAGCCAAAAAATAACTTTCAAAACACTCCTAGCAGTTGAGTTCTCTGCCAGAGCAAATCACTGTCATCAGCTCACATTTGTCAGGGGCTAATCTCTGCACTTCATGTTGAGCTGTCTCTACTAGACTGAGCACATTTGCATGGTACCAGAGGAGGGAAGTGGTTTTTAGGGCAGGGTTTCTTTCTGTGCTCTGAGACAAGCCTTAGTGGAACCACTCAAGAAGTCCATCACAAGTGGAAAATTGCTGGGCCTACTCCACCCTACTGAATCATAACTGCTGCTGTGCTTGGCCTGTGTTGTTGCATTTTGACAAGTTTTAACTGACTCTCAGCAGTCTTTTTGCAGAGGGGTATGGGGATTTGGAACTTTCTGAAGTAAGAGGTAACAAACACACACGCAAAAATCTCTGAGCAGTTTATCGATGACCACATTTCTGTGAATATATATGTACTATTTTATTCTTGGGAGTTAGTAAGGAAGAAATAAGACAATTAGGGAGCAATATCTTTAGCAGTGAGCACTGAGAAATAAAGAAATAGGTTTGAAGCTGTCCAGTAAGCCAGGCATCTAGCCTAGCTATGTGCACATCTTCAAAACTCATAGGTGCAGTACTTCTTAAAAAGGATGTCTCTGATACAGACGGCTTTGCTCCCTGTCTAGCTTTCCATGGGCTCACACTCCATACATGTTCTCTACTTTCCTTGGTATTTACAGATTCTTGTTTGTATCCTCTGACTCTAGCTCTCTCTGTCCCTTCTTATTTAATCTGATTCTCACTTTTCTGAACATGTGAGGACTTTAGACTAAGAAACATCAAGTTAAGGAGGCGGAGACCTGGAGACAAACTAAATAGAAAGAAAGATACATCAACCCAATTAAGTTTCCAGCAAAGGGTCTGCATAAGAAGAGAACCTATCCCATAATGAAAAGGACAGAAATATAGATAATGAGATGTCAAGAACTATGAAGAGCTTCAGGTTTTATCAATGTCAGCAGAGACGAGGACAAATAAAGCTTATTACACATAGCAATACAGTAGTCAGCAAATTGTCATTTCTTTGCATCCTTCCTCTATGCTCCAGCTTCTACAAATGAGCACCAGGTGACACCTACACATGCTGGGCTTATACCCTGCACCCTGTGTTCAGGACATTGGTTTCTCAATTGACATTATTACTAGATTGGACTGTGCACAAATCTGCCCTGTCCTCCATAGGAAGAACTACTTCTGTCTTCCAAGATTGCACAGAGGGGTTAGGAACAGAGGCTGCTGGTTCTTCTGTTCACAGAGGGGCAGATGTGTCAGAGATCCCTGAGGAAGGTGCTCTGATGCAGATGGGAGCAGGGAAGTTTGAGGCAAATCCTACCAGAGGAGGAGAGAATGTGGATGGTTGTCTAGGTTGTCAGAGACCTCAACATACGTAGAACAGAAGACTTGGTTAATCACTTTAACTTAAGTGGGTAAATGTGAAGGAAAAACTGAAAAGTGGAAAAAAAGCAAAGCAGAAAAGTATTTTCTGAATCATTACATGGGACCATTTCAGAATTAATGTCACGCAGATAAAATACTGCTCCAGATACATTAACTTTTCTCACATGAAAAAAATGGATTCAACAGTGTTTTTAAATGACTTTAAACAACCAGTTTTGTCTTCTTCCTTTCCCGCCTCTCAGCTTTGATAGTTCACATGTGTATAAATGTTCTGTGAAGTATGTTTCATATTGATTGTGTTTAATTGTATTCGTTGTGTTTCTGTTAATTGTGTTGCTTCATACTGAGGTCACACACACATAGCTGTTATCCAAGGTGTGCTGGTATGCAAGCAAGAACATCTGTGCTTATGTCCCTGTTGGTGGCCAAGTTCCCAGAGTGTTAATTTTGTGAAATCACCCCTTAGAAAAACAAAAATTGAGAGCATGTGTGGATTTCATTGAGCTGATTTCCTAAAGGAAATTAACCAAAGCTTGCTGAACAAACTTTAGTTCACCAAAGCCTTGAATTGAGCACAGTGGTCTATGGTGCCAACAAGAAACTGAGGCTCCCCTGATAACCTATGGGTTCCCTGAAGTTGCTGTATGCCAGGTCCAAGGCCGCCCTTCCTCTCGTTGTTATTCATCAGTATTGATTGTGCATATGGAATCACAGTAGCTTTGTTATAATTTGAAAAGAAACCGTGTCCTTTTCCCCAAATGGGACTCAAGATGAAATGTAATAAATTTTCATAAGCTGTGGTAGATTCAGTCATGTGGTAAGTCAATTTCGGAAAAAGATTCAGGGTTCCTGCAAGTATGAAATATTTAGTGCTTTACTGTTCGTCTAATATATCTTCTACATTTAACACATATAGAAAACACACATAATAAGTAACAGCCTATGTGTCTCAAACTTTATACAATTTTAATATTGATTTCTGTTAAGCTAAACAATATTTTGTTGAGATGGCTGATATACTTAACTTATTTTGTGTAAGTTGGGCTACTTTGTTGGATGGAGAGTCAGTTTATTTTGACTTACTTACAGAAAGCCTTATTACAAGGAGAGGAAGAGTTGCGGCCTTCTAGGATATCAAAGAATAGTGCCAATCATTATTTCTCAATAACCTATTGTAGGTTGTTATTCACTTTCTATTTGTAGATATTTTTTCTTGTATATTTCTTGTTAAATCGAAAAATAAAATAATCATAGTAATCATGTAGATTATTATTATAAGTAGAGCTTGGGAGATTAAAATAAATACAGAGAGAGAAAGAGAAACAGAGATTAGAGCAATTTTTAGAGGGTGTTAAATAATTTCGATTTGAACAGGCTCCACATTTTATTCACATTTGTGTTCTGTCATTAACAGTAGCCTAATGGATTCAAGACACATTACTTTTTGGTTAATCTAAGCATGAATATGTTTCAGAAGCTGCATAGATTTAACTAAGTGCAGAATCACTAAAAGCCTGGTTAGGAAAGAAGAGATCAATGTCTGAAAAAATCCTCGATGTCGACTCATTGAGAGCTAATTCTAGAAGCTAACATAGACTAATCGTATACTCTAGATCAATAGAGGAGAGCAGAATCCCGGATCTTAGATGTCAGCAGAGCCTGGAAGACCACCCTCTTCCATGAATGCTGTGTCTAGTAAAAGGGGTGAGGTACTAGCACCCTGTGACAGAGACCTTTTATCTCCACCCTGTCTGTAGGCATTGTATGTGAGAGTGACTGTTTCAGAATGTGTCTCCTAGAGGCCAGGGGTATTAACAAATAATTTATTCTCCAATAATTAATTGGAATTTGAGGTTTTAGAGAAGCTTTACTTTACTTGTCTAATCACAATTTCCATTTCTGAAAATGCAAGGCAAAAATCTCTTCTTATAACCATTTTAATATAATAAATACAAAATATCCATATATATTTCCAAAATTGAAAACATTTGTACATATACTAATAAAATTGAAAATATAAAAATTTATAAGCATTCCTCAGTTGATAGACATTTGAATTACTTCCAAGATTTAGGTATTACAAATTGTGCTGCTATAAACATGACAGCACATATATCACAGTGGTATGATGTTTTCAGTTCTTCTGGAAAAATACACAGAACAGGAACAGCTAGGTTAAATGGGACCTCTCATCCTGCTTTTTGAGGAAACTCCACACTGATTTACACAATGGCTTCACCAGACTACGTTTGCACCAACAGTGGAAAAGGATTCCTTTTTCCCCACAGCCTCACCAACATTTGTCATTGGTTGGTTTTTGATGATAGTCACTCTTCTGAAGTGAGGTGAAATATCAGTGTTGTTTTAATTTGCATCTCTTGAATGACTAATGATGTGGAACATTTTTTCATATACTTGATACAATGGAGTACTACTCAGCTATAAAGAAAGATAAACTCAAGGCTTTTATAGGTACATGGATGCAACTAGAGATTGTACTCATGAGTAAAATAAATCAGACTTGCATGTGTAAACATCATATTGTCTCCCTAGTGTAAAAGAGTAAATAAGAGTAAATAAGATCCAGAAAGTATAATACATAATATGAAAGGAAAAGAAACTGCTCGAAAGGAAAGAACAACTGGAGTGAGGAAAAAGAGAAAAGAAGGCAGGCAAAAATAAATAAATAAATAAATAAATAAATAAATACACACACACACACACACACACACACACACACACACACACAAGATAGCTAAGATAAATATACTACACTTGATCTTAGCCAAAAGGCCGAGAAGCGATAAGATAAATATACTAATAATTTCTATTAGTTCGTTGAAAGGAATAGTTAGCACTTACATTGTTTGATCAACTTTGCATGCCTGTATCTGGTAATCTGAGCAACTACTTTGAAGATAACAATATGCAATATAATAACTACTGTTAATTTCCTATTATCTTGTTTTGAAATTCTTTAACATTTTCATTGTTTTTATTCTCTTAAAAGAAAAAAGTTATAAACATAAACTTTGTGCGTTGTATGGAACATTTTATAAATTTTGCATTTTGCATATAATATTTTTACAAGTAAGTGATTTTATAAAATATATAAATATAAGCTTAATTTACTCTAAAATATAAACTTTTTGAGTAATAGAGTTTGATTGTCTCTTGAAAATTGATATGTTCCATTCACTTAGAAGTAAAAGATATCTGAAAAATATTTGTTGAAGGAACGAGTTATTAAAGAAATTACAATCTCCTGGGTCAAGTCATAAGTCATTCTTCTAGGAACAAAAGAAAAGAGGTGCCTGCTCTAGTTCATAATTTTTTTTTACCAAGAAAATGACTAGATGGTATAGATGGTTAGCTGTTTAATTTTCCCAGCAATTTATATTTTTAATTTTGAGACAGTTTCACTAAGGGCCTTAATTAGGCTGACTGTGGACTTACAACGTTCCTGCTTTCCTGCTTCAGACTTCCAGCATGCTGGGAATGCAGGTGTGGACCACCGTGGCCAGCAACTAACTTGCTTCTGATACCATGCTTTCTGCTGAATTTCTCTGATGGAGTCAATACAGAAAGCTTGACCTTTATATAGTGCTTTCTTTCAGAGAGAAGAAGCACTATTTTCCTTTTTTCTTTTCTACAAATAAGACAGGTGAGATATAGAGAGATTAAAACATTTAATAGCTTCTCTGCTTTTAAAGAACAAAAGAGACGTGAATTAATAAAGCTATTATTCTCAAAAGAAGAAATACAAATTGCCAATAAGTACATGAAAAAAATGTTCAACAACTTTAGAGACTAGGAAAGTGCAAACCAAAACTACTTAGTGATTCCATTTTACCCCAGTCAGAATAGCTATCACCAAGAACACAAAAACCAACGAACGCTCCTGAAGAAGAAGCACCTTCTGCATTGCTGGTGGGAATGTACATTAGCAGAGGCCCTATGAAAACCAGTATAGCAGTTTTACAAAGAAGAAAGAAATACTAAGGAAAGATCTATCGTTTGGTACAGCTATATCACTCCTGGGAATACATGCAAAGGAATTAGACGTCATACTATGCAGATACCTGTCTACTCATGTTTATTGAACCACAGTCCACAAAAACAAATACAGAAGCATCCTACTGGCCATCAGAGGAGAAACAGATGCAGAACATGTTGTATATATACACAGTGGAGCATCATTCAGCCTAAGCAAGAACAAAATTATGTTTTTTGTGGGAAATTGGAATGAAATGGATATCATCATAGTAAGCAAAATAAACCAGGCTGAGAAAAACAAGTAATGAGTGATTTTCCTAATGTATGGTATAAAAGAAGCACAGAAAAGATGGCATGAAGGTGGAAGAGAGGCTACTTTTAGAAAAGGGAAAGGAAACAATAGTTGAAAGGAGGAGGTTTCAGGGAGGGAAATGGGGAAGTAATTATGACCAAAAACATTCTTTGTGGATGCACGAAAATACCAGGTTGAAACCCCAAATTGTGTAAAATGAGTAGGCAATAATGAAATACAAATATATAGGTAAAACAGTACACACAAAAGCAGATTATTTAACTCCATAAGAAAATATATTGAATTCCTCAGTAGGACCACACCAGACACTAGAAAATAATTTTATGCACTCTTCAACCACTATTTCAAAATTATCTGCTCAACAATTATTATTGAAGAAAATGTGCCTGTTATACTTCTTTCATTAGATGGAAGATTACTAAGGTAATAAACCAGGTTTAATAAAATATGCTAACTTAAAAAAGAGAAATCTATTATTAACTGGGAGCAATATAGTCAACCAGAATAAGTGAAAAGAGGGCTGGATATAATTTAAACTTTCACTCCTAGCAGTCAGATTCATGTGTTGACCATTTTGTTTAATGTGAGAAATGATTTTGCACACAGCGTTTTCAATGAAAGGAAATGAAGTAATTCTTCCTATGGTCAAGTAGACAGTAAAGACATTTTTGTTGTGCTGTGAACTACATTCTTTACCCCAATATATCACTGGCAATTATTATTATCATTGTTTCACACCGGCTACATGTTCACTAGGTAAATGTGTACTTTATTGTCCCATGAAACTCCAAACGTGAGGAACAGAATGTTCCTACCAGTTTAACTTAATGCAGCTGCATTCAAGCCTGAAATGGGTGGACACGGGCAAGGGAGGAGGAAGGGAAGGCTCCTGGTGAAATGACCCACTTTCTTAGGTTATTCTTGAAGTTTTCGCCAAACTCTTGGTCAATGCAGGCAGACATAGCAGACAAGACGAGAAGAGATTACACATGACAAGTAGTCATCACCTTGAATAAAAATAAAATCCCAGCATTCAGAATTTGAGCACAGCACAGATAACTATTATGTTATCAGGAGAAACTGTGTTATTCGTGCTCAGAGTTGTTACCTTTGTTTTTACTCAAGGCCTCATTTTGTGTCCCATTTTACTTTCTGTTTACCTCATTTTTATATCTCCTCATAATATAGATCTAATTTAATGTTGTATCTTAAATGGCTATATTTTATGCTTCTTTTAACCGAATTAAAATTAACAGTAATTCAGACTATAAAATATACATAAAATATTCTTCTACATAGTATTATTTCATATGCTATCTCTAAAGTAATATAAATAAGCCCATCAGTCCTTCCACATTTACCAATGCATGAATGTACTTACTTAGTTACCACTTATCATGAGGCAATCAAGGTGCGAGGACTAGAAAACAGGGCTCCAGCACGTTCATGACTAGCAAAGGAGAAAAGAAAAAATACAGTTATGACACAGTGCTTTGATGTTCTGATCACAAGGTGTTATAACCAACCAAAGAAGAAACAAAAAATGTAGGCACTGGGTCTCAATTCCATTCAGTGATGGAGAAGAGTCCTGATATTCCCAAATGTTTCTCTGATACAGATCTGAGCTTTTGAAGGACTTCATGGATTCAGTTCCCAAAGGCAGAGGGTAAAGATTTAAAGTCCTTACTTGGCTTCATGGCCAAATAATTCTCATCTACTACATTTGCTTTGCGAATTCTTTGAGAAATCATTAAGAGTAATATTTTACTTCATGCCAACTTTGTTGGCAAGTTTGGGCAAATGTTTTGTCCTTTAACATTTAATTTATGAAAGAATAAGGACATTAATAGGGAAATAAGTTTCAGGAATCTTCAAACTAGCACTGTGATGTCTTCCATGGTGTTCAGGAGAAATGAAGCAGGGTTAGGAATCAGAGAAACATGCGTTCTAATCCAGCTCAGTTACTTATTAACTATGGAATATTGAGAGACTAAGTTTGACTCTGAGGGGTCCCACTTCCACATATGAAGAGCTGAAGGTAAATAAACCCACAGGGAGCACTCACTGTGAGGGATAGATATGAGGTCTCCCAGTGACTGGTACAAGGCCAGTGACTCTCTGTACCCAAGCTATTTCTATGTACAAATGCATCACAGTTTCCATCTAGTTTTCCTGTTTACCTTCTTCCGTGGCTCATGAGCAATGTGAAAAGGTGGTATTCTCTAGTTCTTGAGTTTGAGGGAGTCTAATACATTTGCTGTAGGCACAGGCTCTGAAACTGTGATGTGTCTTTGAATCCTAGTGCTGTAATGTATTACACATGAACTTGGTCATATTATTCAATTGTGTGCATTATCAACTATAAGGAAGAGTGAAGATTAATGGGGGTAATATATGAAATGATTTAACCTACATTATCATTAATCCCAATACCTTACAGAGTGTGTGGTGATGAATGTCTGTAGGTTGATAAATAAATACATGTAAGTTAATCATACATGAGATTCTACAGCTTATAAATTATTTTAAAGTAACTCAAACTCTTCCATTTCATGCATGTATACAACTGAGGTTTGGGAAATTGGATTGTATAGTTCACAGAAGGACTTAGAATGGAACTGCATATCTGGATTCTAGGTCTGTATCTACTTTCATGGCACTAGCTGGCCTCCATGTAAATTAAGGAAGGAACCTGTTATTTGCTCTAAACTATGTGATCTCCAGAGAATTTTAGGAAGGCACGCAAAGCTGTGGGTGAGACAGGATCAATGTGTGATGCAACGGTGTTGTAGTTTGGGGTTTTGCACGGGAAACAATATAATATAGAACACATTTTATAAGATTATTTATAACAGTCACCCAAAGAATCACGTACAAAAAGAGAGTGCAGGAGATCTGTCCACACACTAAAAACCAAAGAATCCAGCTGAGGGCCTGGATCCTACAACAATGTCTCTCATGAATCCAGCTAAAGACCTAGAGCCCATAACAATTCTTCCCACGCATCCATCTGGAGGCCTAGAGCCCATGATAATGTCTCATGCAAGTGTGTTTCACAGATCTATGCTGGGAAGGCCCGAGGTCGGTGGTCATAGCTGGAAAGTCTGTACTAGTGGGATGAAGCATTTGTGCTAGCAGACTGAGGGGTCTGCACTGGAGTCAGGAAGTGACGTTCACAGTAAGAACCAGAGCTTCCCCAAAACGAACCACAGTCGTTCCCAGTGACACCAAGGTCTGGAGCTCCTTTGATGATGAGAACAGCTGTGTTCATCAGGAAAGCCAGTATGCCACGGTCCTCTAGGAAAATCAACAGCAGCCCCAAGAAGACCAACAGCTCCAACAGCTCCCAACAGTTTCTAAGCTTCTTCCTCTCTAGTTCTGCCTCTTATGCTATGGACATTAATCCTCAAGTGGGACTTCCACACTCAGCACCATGCTAATTCAGTTCATCTGGGTGTTGCAAGTTGACCACCAGTTGTCAGTTTATCACTAAAGGAAAGATCGAATGGACCAAAAAGTACAGGGGTGCTACTGCCAGTAAGGCTCATGTGCAAATAAAGTAAAAAGAAGAAACCATTGCAATAAATAATGCTTGGGAAGCAGCCTGCACTCAGATGGGTTTCTTCACATATTATTGAGATAAGTGCTTTTGTTTAATCATGAATAGAATGAAGTCTCAACTTCACATAACTGGCTTGCTTATTGCTGTACAGTAAAATTGTCAGCAGTACAAAAACAGCAAATGAAATAGAAAAAGAATATGTACCCGACAGGGGCATTAAACAGTATGGATTTCACAGTTAAAAGCAAAGCCAGCATGGTATTCAGTACATTCTGTGTACCTTCCTGGTTTAAGGTTCACTCCTGTCTTCTGACTGCTAGAAGCCATAATCTATTAGGTTTATCAAAAACTCTAAAGTGGCTTGCTGGCAATTGTCAAAGACAAAGTTCTTATAGCTTCCCTGTAATTGTTTCAAAGTTAAGCTTAGCAATATTTTAAAAAAGAAACTTCTGAGATTTTTAGTAACCTAATAAATCATCTTACCTTAATACATATTAATTTTTCTTTGGTAAGCATACATGACTCTAAATAAATGTTTTGTAGCCTAGAACAGATGTTGAGAATGTTTCTGCATTGAGTAGAACCAGTTAATATGCATTTACATGACAAGATGCAGGGAGGAGTATGAGTAATTAGCTTCACAAATGCTTTATACATTAATGCCACTTCATCTTTATGAGCATACTGGTTTCATAAACCCCTCTGTTTTTCTTGCTGCATGTCAAAAGCACTCTGAAGATCTCTATAATTCAACTGCAGGTGCAGTCTTGGCTAAAACTTCTCATGAACTATTCTGCCCAAGCCAAAGAGGAAATAAAGTAATCTGATGACTTGTGAATGCCTCATAAATTAATCTGTGGGACTGCAGGAATCCAGTCTTCTGATACAATTTTCTCACTTGTCCAAAATGGTAAAGATTTTAGGATGGGTGTCAAACTCTCTTTTTATGCTCTTCCCACAAGCGTAACTGGGCCACCTCGTCAAATGTGGTTTGTGATTCTTTGGCCCTGTGAGTGAGTCCCAGGGGAGGAAATGGAAGCCACAGGGATGGGGGCCACCTCCAGGCTTGGCTTTTGGAAGTTTCCAGTGCATGCTCTGTCCTGCTTCTTTTCCCTTCTTGCTGACTGGGGTAGGAGTTCCAGGCACTAGCCCTGAAGTAACTGTGTGCAGTGGGTACCTACACTCCCTTCCCTGACCTGAAATATGACAGAGTTTTAGGTGAGAACTATGCAGTTTTATGCAGGTGTGAGTTAAACTTCGTTTTTGTTCATTCATTACATGTTTGAGTCTATTTTTTCCCAAAATTTGGCCTCCCCTGACTAACACAATCAAGGATGTAGACCCACTTTTGAAGAAATACAAATTTTTGCATTTCGCTTTCCTTCAAAAATCTAGCCTCAAAGCAACCAGATTAGAAGAAGCTCCTTTAGAAAGGTATAGCAATAACGTATCTCTCTTTCTCCTACAGGAAGCAGGACCAACTAAACTTTTGTTTGCAAATTTTGTGAGTCATGGTGAAAAACAAAAATATATGAGTGTTAAGCCTAGAAGCTACATGATTTTGCTCAAAACACAATTGGATTCAAAACAGCATCTGATGATTGACCATTAACTTTCCTAACAAAATATGACTAAGCTACGGATAAATGAGACAGCTGTTGCAAACGTTCCAAAAACAAAACTAAACACAAAGCCAGTATCCAGGATTCAGAGAAAAGTGGAGGGATTTAGTTAAATAATAAAAAACAATGATCTGCCCACCTTAACTTCATGGAAGGAAGCAGTGTCATCTTCTTTAACAACAATAAACAAAACAGAACACCTTTATTTCTCTCTCTGAACTTCTATTTCTTGGCTAAGAAACTTCCAGATTGAGCCAAAGAGCAAGCTAGACAATTTTGCTTCAGTTTAGGACTGCAGCTTTTAGAGATGGCCTGTGTATTACTGCCTTATTTTCACCCTACTCTTGTTTATCAAAGGACAACCGCATTTCCCAGGTGTTTTCACAATTTTAAAGATGACATGTGAACAGAAAAAAGTGAAGAGAGGACTACAAAGGCACATGACGCATGTTGTAGCTTTCCTTTGGTTCTAAAACTGATCGTACTAGAGACCAGAGTGACCAAAGGAGCTGTGTTGGATGCTACAAATTCTAATTAGCTAAACCTACCAGGCAGAGAAGAGAGCAGAGTTTCAGCCACCTGCCCCACCCTTTGACCCAGAAAGTGCATCTCACCAACAATCAGGAAGGCAATGAGTGGAATACTTCTAAATGTCATACCTGTGTGCTGGAAAAGCATTCATCCAAACTAGAACCCTATAAGACTGGCAAAAGGGGAAGAAAGGAAACCTAAACATACTTATGGTAGAACAAGGAGCAATATTTTAAAAAATAACATTTGGAAGGGAATATTTTATTTAAATGATTCTCTCTAGCAAAAAAAAGTTTAGAAACCTACTTAACATACTTAATACTATGCAAGAAGAGAATTCTCCCACCAAAGTATGACAAAGCCATAAAGAAAAAGAAACTTAGAAGGACAGGAAGGAAAAGCAGGGGGCAGTGGGATAAATTATAAAGATGACCAATTGTGATGAAAAGAAAGCTGGTGATTTGTGATTTTCTACCTGGAACCATAGTAGAGATATAGAAAATCCCTCCAAGTATTAAACGCATAAAATTGCTAGGAGCTGGATGGAATAAGGAATATGTCTTTCACAGCACTGCTAAGCTTGTGACAATATGAGACACATGAATCACAGGCCAGGCAGCATCACAATTGCTGTTCTCTGGGCACAGTGCCCAGGCCAGCTGCTCCCTGGAGGTGTGGATTTTGGCTTTTACTTGCCAGGCTTGGGAGATTGGTGACAAAGCCTTGGCCCCTTGTAGTAATGGAAATCACATTAGTGACGCTCCTCCGACAAAGACAGGAAAATGAAAAGACACACTCAGGAGATGAAACTGGAAGCAAAATCTCAGTCCTTTAGACCTACCCTAAACTTGACAAAGAGTAGCCAGAAAAGAGAATGAAAGAAAAGTTTTGAGAATTCCAACCACAGATCTCTCTCATGTAGATCTGGGGAAGGTGAACATTAACTGTAGATTCTAGAATATATGAAGTAGAAAATTCAAGTGTCTCAGGAGTGACAGAAATTTATGCTTTTATGGAACACATTTTAAAGGTAGGCTACAAAACTTGCAAGACAGAACTCAACAAATATTAATCCCCAATTAAAAATCCAGTGCATAAAAGAGAAAAGAACCCAACAGTGGAAAAGCAAGCAGATAATTATTGAATGAGAGACGCAAATACTCCAAAATTTAGACATATTCCAAATAGAGTATGAAAAAGATGTTAAAATATTTTAAAAATAAAAAGGGAATCATAATATGATGAAGTGGATTATACCATGATATTGACTTTTACACATAGAACAAACTGCCAGCATCTTATATGAAAAAATGATCTATAGAAAAGAAAAGAAAATTTCATATACGTGGATTAAATGTAAAATATATTTCATGTAAAATAACTTAAGACAAGAGTAAAAGATTTGGCCATGTTTTACTAGTCAAATTAAAAACTAGGCTTAGAAAAAATTTGAGAAATAAAAAGAAAAAAGAAAAATTAAAATTTCCATCATCCCAGAGAATGTGATTGCCTATACATGAAATCTAAAAGGATTTATATATAAATTAAGCAATTAGTAACAGTTTAAAATGGTTAATAGAACTGAGATTAATAATTTTGCAAAAAAATGTAAACAATGTAAACAAAATAATTAGGATATAGCTAAACATACATATAGAATAATTTAAATTAAATAATGGAATTAAGTAAATGGAAAATATATTCAAGAACATCATAAGATGTAATGTTCATAATGAAATACATTATATAATTTGACAGAAAACCTAAAGTCAATTTTTCATGAAAATTGATAAGATGATTATAAAATTTGCATTGAAAACATAAGAAACTTCTAATAAAAAGAATTAGATACTGTTCCCTATCAAATTTGAACTGTGTTAGGATGTCATTAAAAATGTGAAATCAGTAGAACAACAGACAAGTCTACAACCAGGAACAGAGAGTTGGACTCCAAGCAGAATCACACTTAAACAAAATTTTGGTATATATGAACAAGAATATAGTTCACACAATTAGAGAAAAAAATGAACTATTAAATGGTTGTGGACAATTTGTTCTCATAAGTTATTTTTTAAAAAGTTCGTGAAAGTCTGTCTCAGAACAGAAACAGAATACATTCCATATGCATTGAGAATATAAGTATGATACATTAATTACAAAATTTATAGTAAAAGTTATAAAATATCTCCCTGATTTATAGCATGGAATGCTTCCAGTGCCAAACAGGAAAGTACAAATCAATATGAAAATGTTATTATGTTATTTAAAAGTTAATAATTTCTCTTACAAAGAGAAGAAATATAAAATCACTACAGGTGAGAGTATACTACAGAAAATTCAGTAACCATGAAATTGTTGATATAAATTTAAAAATAAGGTAAAACCAATGCATTTTTAGAGATGTTGAAGTCAGTTGCAAGGTGAGAAGGTGTGGTTCTGGGATATGGATGAAAATATCAAAGAAATGAAAACTATAAAAGGGGAGATAAATTGATGTATGGGACCCTGAATTAACATCTTATTTGACAATTATAAGTGTTTGTGAGGGAGAAGAACAGCTAACTAAATTAGTAATATTTAAATTAGTAATTGAATAAAACTTTTAAAAATTCAAAAAAGCCACAATTTATATGAAAGAAGCCAACAAACCAAAACATACATATTTTAAGTGTTTTCAAATCACATACATAAATGCAACTTTATATCAATTTCAATCCACCAAAAATAAGTCCTTTCTACAGGGAAGCTTTTAAAAACCAGGCTATCCTCAATTTTGCCACCACATACTAAATAACTGACAACAGAAACATGCTTGCAGATTTGAGCAAAATTAGTTGTTGCTTAAGAACAAGTCATCAGCATGTAATGTCAAGAAGGTGTTACAGCAATACAAGATCTCCAAAAACACAACTTGCTCGGATCTATCCTGTTTCCAGTTGATTTGACACTAGCTCCACAAAGAAAAACTGTAGTATTGAAGTAATGACAACCAAATAAGTCTGAAACACACCTAAACTTAGACATGATGACAATTACTCAGTATATTCCTTCAAAACGTTTGTCAGCAAAATGTGTATAAGATCAATATAAATATAAAAATGAACATGTGTGAACTTGTTTGGCTTCTTTGTCAAAGATAAGATGGCTGACTGTGTTTGTGATGGTAGCTGCATCTTCCAGTCTATTCCATTGATCCTCAAGTCCATTTTTTTTACCAGTAGCACATTGATTTTATCATGGTAGCTTTGTAGTATAACTTCAAGTCAGGAATTGTGATGTCACCTGCCTTGTTTTTGTTGCCCAGGATTGCTTTTGCTATTCTGGGTCTCTTCTGGTTCCAGATGAATTTTAAGAATGTTTTCTCTAGATATGTGAGGTATTACTCAACTATAAAGAAATGTAAACTCAAAGCTTTTATAGGTAAATGGACACAACTAGAGACCATACTCATAAGTGAAATAAATCAGACCTCCATGTGTAAATACCATATTCTCACTAGTGTAAGAACCTAGAAGAGTAAATAAAGTCTAAGAGGTACAATAGACATTGTGAAACAAAAGGAAAGTGCTCAAAAGGAAAGAACTGGGATGAGAGAAAAGAGAAAAGAAAGAAGGGGAAAATATGTATATGTGTATATATAGGATAGCTATAGCTACCATAGTTATACTTCTGACATTTATTGCTCTATTGAAAGGAACAGTTAATGTTTAAGTGTTTGATCCATCTTCACATCCATATTTGTTTATCTGAGTATCCAATTTGAAGATATCAATCTGTAATACAACAACCATTGTTAATGTCTTATCACCTTGTCTGAAATTCTGTATTGTGTGTGTTGTTTTTGTGTTATTTTCTTAATGTATGTATTTGTTAATAAAAAGGTGAGTAGGAAAGATCTTATTATGAAATCTAAAATTATACTTTTAAAAATCCACCCGTAATTGGCAAGAACACTGGAGGGGAATAAAAGGACAGACTCGTTGTCCAGGGTACAGAGAAGTGTACACAGACCAGCCATGAAGCATACTAATTGTCATCTTTAATTTGATACAGAGAAAGAACATAAACTCACCACTGAACTTTCACAAGACAAAATATGTACAAAATGTAGAAGCCAGATAATGGGGGAAAAGAGCAAAAGAAAAAAGAGGGTTTTGTAATCCAGTGCAGACAATGAATTTAAAAGTGTACTTAGTATAACTATCTTACAGGCTTTGTATGTTCTTCGGTCTATTTGTCTGGTTTTCTATCTGCATATATGATGATTAAACTTACAACGTCATGTAAAAGAAGAAAATGAGTCAGATACTAGAAAAATAAAAGGGGGTGGAATGTGAGGGAGGAAAGGGGAATTGAAATGTGCTATGTACATATACTAGTATCTATTGTGAATGTAATTATTATGTACTGCAAGTGTGTGCTAAAAGAACAAAGAAATCTATGAAGCATAAATACACACATACACAAAAGGAGAAGCAAATGAAAATGTCTATTATAATATCAAGCTATTATGATTAATTGACCTATTAAAGGGCAAAATTATATTGCTTAAGCCAATAATGTTTCTTATATCCCAATATATTAAGCAAAACGTGTATTGCTTATATAAAGGAGGCCTAAAGTAACATAACATAAAACAATTTTCATATGGATAAAAAGTTCAACTCAAAAACTAGTAAACTAATTTATAAATAGCATTGCTTTTAAAGAAGCGTGATTAGTCTGTAGTGCAATAATCTGCCTCATAGGCTTGGAACCCATGAAGAACTAGACCCAGGACCGTGACAAATGGAAAGTTGACCACTTCATCTCCAGCCTGGGGAGAATTAAGGCCGACATTTTATGCAGAGGTGACTCTAAAGGGGGAGAGTACAGAGTAACATTGCTAATGTCTCCCTTCAGTTCAATATTTGAGAGCTCACTGTTGTTGCATTGGCCACAGAGACATAGAACGTTATTCTAGACTCACCACACAGAATTATAACCCTGTGATTCTGGTGTTCCTCCTCTAATAATCCACACCAGTAAAGAACATTCATAGGAAAACCATATGCAATATACACACATATGTACTATTGGAGACCCCTACAGTGGGTCCCAGTCTCCCTCCCTGGGTTACAGAGCACACAAGGAAATGGAGAAAAGAGCAAGAGACAAAGTGAAAGGATGTGCAGCCGGGATCTGGGACCACCAGCTGACCCCTGGGGGCAAAAGGCCCGAAATCTCCAGCTAGCTGGCACTTTATTAGCCAGTGTAGAGAAGGAGGAAGGGTACTTTTCTTGGAACAGCATAGAGGCACTGATAGAATGGATAAGTTTAACATTGTAAAGGAAACAAATCAAGAACCATCCCCACACCAGAGTGCTAATCTCATCAATGTAGAGGAAGCTGGATTTCCACATTCCAAAACCAGCCCACAAGGTAGGCAGGGCAAGGAGAGCCTAGAACAGATACTATATCTACTAATAATTCACAGTCTCCAGCAATATATAATACATATTTAGTGGGTGTATTTGTATGCATGTGTGTATTTATATAGTCTCAAAAAACCATAGAAAATACTGCAAATTTACACATGTTAAGAGAAAGTTTTATGTAGACGTCCTCATTTTCTCTAGTTTAAGTAGAGAAAATGTACAAGCATACAATTTTAACAATATTAATATTGAATTAAACTACATGTTAACTTTGAACTTTTGAAGAATAAACTACCTTACTGGACTGTTTCATAATTTTTATACCTCTTGTTTATCCACAAAATATCTCAACAACCTGGTATGGTAGCTCACACCTCTTATCCCAAAACTCATGAGGATGAGGCAGCCGAGGCAGGAAGATCATCGGAAGCTCAAGACCAGCGTGGACTACATAGTGAGCCCAAGACCAGCCTGGACTACATACAGAAACCTTATCTCAAACACAAAACCAAAACAAAACACAACAATAAAAAAAACTTCAGTATGTCACCAAAAGCAGAAACTGAATGTCATATTTTCTTATCTATGTTTAATAACAGAAGTTTAAATCCTCAAACGCCTATAATAAGACCCAAAACCTTTGAAAAATAACAATAAAACACTAAGTATATTGTGTTAGTGATATTTTGAAGTAGAAAGAGTAGAGTTGGATGTTTGGCTCCTTGGTAGACTGCTCGCCTGTATGGGAGGTTCTGGGTTCAATCAACAGCAGTGAAAAAATAAAAGCAAGAGCAACCCTATGATCTAAAAATGTAGATCAGATTCAGGAAAAGTGTACTCAGAAGCAAAATTATTAAAAGCTTAATAGGATTTTTATCATGAAAAAAGAATGTTAGCAAATAAATTTCTAAGTGATCATTTTGGAAAGGAAAGGAAGGAAAGGAAAGGAAAGGAAAGGAAAGGAAAGGAAAGGAAAGGAAAGGAAAGGAAGTACGACAATTTCAGTAACCAAGAGCAACCCTGTGGGATAAAATATGTAGGCTGCTACTTAAAATTCCCAAAGGATGTTTTTAAAAATGTCATTTTTATTGAATTACAGCAAATGTAAACTGTGAGCTCTAGAATGAGTTGAAATGAAAATCCGGAGGAGAAGAAAAGCATACACGTAGTCTTTGTCTTTTTTCTGAGTATGTGGTGAATCTCCTGATTTTGTGCACTTCTCCTGGAGGTAAGGGGAGATGCAAGGATTTGAAGATGAAGTTCAGGCAGCTGCAGAGACCCTCAAAATAAAGCAAAGCCTCCAGTCAGTTATAGCTGCACTATAAGAATGTGTGTCAGATACACCCTGTACCTCAGAAGAACATGCAGAAATCTCTCCTGTCTCAAACCTGGTCTGAGATCATGGTGGAAAAAATATCCTTTTAGAGCTCATGAGATCAAAAACTCTTCCAGGTAAGTTTTCAGCCACATATCAGATTTATTCTAACCCTACAAATTATTGCTTTAATTACTTTCCTCTCAAAGAGTTGAAACTCTCAGAAACTGCCAACAAGCAAAACAATGAAATCCATAGAGTGCAAGTTTTATCCATGCATCAAAAATTTTAAAATGTCTGCAGTTAAATTTCTGAAGAACATGATAATCTCTAATACAAAACCCACATCCCTTACAATGAAATAACAACACAGGAATGAGAGTTAACAAAAACAGCAAATAAGTAAAGTAGTAGAAATTTTATGTGCTAGAATTGTTAGACTTGTTAAAAGAAACAAAAGTGAAATTTTACAGTGAGCAAAAAATAAGAAAATTTGAAAGGAATCCTAATTGAACTTCCAAATATGAAAATTAGAATATTACAATAAAAAATTCACAACTTGCAAAACAGGTCTGATATTAACCTCATTAGATTTTAAAACATCCTTTGGAATTTTAAGTAGCATCATACATATTTTATCCCACAGGATTTCTCTTGGCTACCTAAATGGTCATACTTTTAAAAAGGGGAAACTCAGCTTCCTTCCTTTCCTCTCCTTTCCTTTCCTTTCCTTTCCTTTCCTTTCCTTTCCTTTCCTTTCCTTTCCTTTTCTGTCTTTCCAAAATGATCACTTAGAAATTTATTTGCTAACATTCTGTCTTTTTTCATGGTAAAAAAAAAAAAAACACTAAGCTTTTTTATAATTTTGCTTCTGAGTATACTTTTCCTGAATCTGATCTACTTTTTTAGATCACAGGGCTGTTCTTGCTTTTATTTTTTCACTGCTGTTGATTGAAACCAGAACCTCCCATATAGCTAAAGAGATATTCAGTAGATTAGTAGGTAATTCTGAAGAAATTATATGGGTTGCTAGTCATAAAAACCAAAACACAGATTTTTAAACAAGAGATTAAGGATATTAGGTGTGAGGTATAAATACAAAAATTACAATTGCATAAGGACATATTATAGGAATGGGGGTATGGAGGTAAGGAAGACATTCTTTAAACAAGAATGCAAGGACTCAAAATTTTTCAGAACTGTTTAAGTGTTTGAATTCTCATGATCATATTTCATATACCATGACTCTGAAAACAAGTGGGTTTAGCAATTTTATTATTAGACAAAATAATCTTCAAGCTGAAACTGATCAGAAAAGGCAAAGAAGGTCACTACATACTAGTTTAGGGAACAATCCAATAGGAAGAGATAACACTTGTAAATATATATGTGCTAAATCCTGGACCACTTGACATCATAAAATAAATATTACCTGACATAAGAAATCAAATAAACACCGATGTAATCATAGTGGATGATCTCCATACCTCACTTTAAAAGTGAGATCAACTAAACCAAAAATCAACAAAGAAACGTTATAGAAGAACTATACCATTGAACGAATAGACTGAGTAGATATCTATTATAGTATTGTAGTAGAGTGTTCTACTCTACTATAGTAGACTATACATTCATCTTAGCCACACACAGAACTTTCTCCAAAATAGACCACAAAGGCAGCTTAAATAAGTACAAAAGAGTTGAAATCAGCTCCTGTATGCTATCAGATCATTATACATTGATATTAAAAATCAATCACCAAAGAAACCACAAGAAACTTACAAACTCTTGGAACCAGTATATTCTTGAAAACCCAGTGGGTCGCTGAAGAAATCAAAGAAAAATACTAGACAGTTTCTGGTATCAAAGTACAATACCAGCACGAAACACCAGGACATATGTGAATAATGAAAGCAAACCTAAGAGAGCAGCTTATCTCAGTGTTCCCCAGAAAACAGGACAAGCTCAAATAAATGACTTAATCATGAACTTCAAGATATTCAAAGAACAACAGGCCAAGCCCAAATCTAGCTTATAGAGGTAAATCACAAAGGTAAGAAAGGAAATTAATGATATTGAGACTAAAACAGCAAAAAGAATCAATGAATAAAAGAGGTGGTTCTTTGAAAGAATAAATGAAATAGGTACACCCTTAGCCAAATGTACCAAAGAAAGAGAGAAAAGACTTCCTTCAATAGAGTTAGAACAGACAAATGTGTAATCAAAACAGACACAGTGCGAATCCAGATGATAATAGCTGCTATGAAAAATTGTACTCCAACAAATTGGAAAATCCTAAAGAAAAAGACAGGTTCCTAAATTCATTAACAAAACTGAACCAGGAATACATACAAACCTATAACCATCCACAAATAAGCCATAAAATTGAAGCAGAAAAAAATATCCTACCCACTAGGAAAACCTCAGAACCTGATAGAATCACCACTGAATTCTAAAAAAAACTTTGAGGAGGTTATAACACACGTACTTCTCAAAATCGTCAATGAAATTGAAAGGGAAGAAATGTTTCCAAACTCATTTCTGGAAGACAGCACCACTCTCATCCAAAAACAAGACAAGGATCTAACTAAAAAGGAAAACTACCAGCCAGTTTCCTCAATGAACAGAGATGCAAAAAATCCTGAATGAAATGATGGTAAATGGAATGTAACAAATCATCAAAAAAGATCATACTTCATGACTAAACAGGTTTCATCCAGGGGTTGTAGGAATGCTCCAACATATACAAATCAATAAATGTGATATGTCACATAAAAAGAAGTAGGAACAAAAGTGACTTGATCATATCCCTAGATTCAGAAAAAGTTTTTTTTACAAAACCCAAGACCCATTCACCATAAAAACCCTAAAACATAGGTATAGACATTACTGCAATCTGATAAGGGGCATTTATTAAAAACTGGCCAACATCATAGTAAATGGGGAAAACCAGAAAGTATTATGCTAAAATCAGGAACAGCAAGATGCTCACTGTCACTCTTCATGTTCAACAAAGTACTTGAATCATTAGCCAGAGCAATAGAAAAAGAGATAAAAAGGCTATACAGGAAAGGAAGAAATCAAATTATTATTATTTTCACTTGACATCACCCTCTCCATGTAAGACCCCCCTAAAAATACTCCATGAGAAGACTTCTAGAAATAATAAGAAAACTTGGCAATGTACCAGCTTAAAAACAACACAGAAAAATCGATAGCATTCCTTTGTACTAGTAATGAACTTACTGAGAAAGAAATTAGGAAAACAATGAAGTGGCCATAACTTCAAAACTGATATATAGATTTAAAGCAATCTCCATCAAAATACCCAGAGTATGGCTCAGAGAACTAAAAAAAAAAAAAAAAAAAAAAAAAAAAAAAAAAAAAAAAAAAAAAAAAAAAAAAAAAAAAAAAAAAAAAGAAACCCTGTAATTCATATGGAAACAGAAGAGACCTTGAGTAATAAATGCAGTCCTGGGCAACAAAAGCAAAGCAGGATGTAAGACATTGCTTGACTTCAAGTGGTGCTACAAGGCTACAGTGATAAAAAAAGAAAAAACCCAGCATGGTATGGGCAGGAAAACAGATGTGGATGAATGAAAAATAATGGAGAATGCAGAAACAACCCCAGACACACTCAGCTCTCTGATCTTTAACATAGTAGCCAAAGACACCGGCCGATAGTCTCTTTAGCAAATGGTGCTGAGGAAACTGGATATCCACACACAGAACATTGTAGCTAGACCCATATCTCTTATCATGTACTAAATTAGAATCTACATGGATCAAAGATCTAAATATTAAAACACAAAATGCTTTACCTATTGGAAAATAAAATAGGTAAAATTCTTGAAGTCATGGACATAGTCCAGGAGTTTGTAAACAAAACTCCAGGTGCAAATAGGATTATGTCAAATTTAAAAGCTGCTACATAGCAAAGGAAATAACTCACATATTGAAGCAATAACCTAGAGAATGAGAAAATATTTTTCCAGCTACACCTCAGAGAGGACTAATATCTTGAATATATAAAGAACTCAAAGATTTAGATACCAAAATTAAAAGGTCCAATCAAAAAATGGGCAGCTGAAATATATAGACACTTCTCAGAAGCAGAACAACAAATGACCTATAAGTACATGAAATATGTTCACCATCACTGGCCATTAAAGAAATGCAAATTAAAACAACAC
This sequence comes from Dinomys branickii, assembly GCA_004027595.1. Taxonomy (NCBI): domain Eukaryota; kingdom Metazoa; phylum Chordata; class Mammalia; order Rodentia; family Dinomyidae; genus Dinomys; species Dinomys branickii. The sequence goes on from PVLD010000680.1 coordinate 175,764, forward strand.
TGAGATTTCATCTTACTCCAAGAATGATAATCATCAGGAAATGGAACGATAACAAATGCTGCCCTTGGCTGCAGTGAGCAAAGAACCTTCCTATATTGCTGGCAAGCGCGCAAACTAGTACAACAATTATAGAAATCAGTGTGAAGTTTTCTCAGAAAACTAAAAGTAGAATTTCCATTTGACCTGGCTATTCCTCTCCTAGGCACCTTCTCAAAAAGAGCTGAAGACATTATATTTCATCGATATATGTGTACAATATTCATAGCCACACAATTCATAATAACTAAATCTTCAAAGCAGCCTGTATGTCCACCAACAGAAGAACAGATAAAAGAATTGATAGCTCTACCTAATGGAATACAGTTGCTTAGGAAGAAGTATAAATTTCAGATATCTGTATGAAATGGATGTACCTTGAATATATAAAGTTAGATGAAATCACACATACAAGCTTAAATGGCTTTTGGTTTCGCTCATATCAGAAATCCAAAGTATGAATAAAGAGCAAAATAAAATAAATATTGGGGAAACAGGGAGACATCCTCTGCATGTGGGAAAGGGACTGAGAGAACAAGCGTAGGAGGTGTCAGGGAAGAAAAGGGAGACGGAAAAAGATTTTAAGATGTGTCTTACAGATGTACCAACCACCCACAATGAATATAATCATTGTGCATGGCAGACACGAATTTGAAAATAATAATGAAAACAGGGAGAGGAGACTAGAGAAGGAGGGAAGGAGTCACGTGCAAAGTGGAAGAAGAATAAAACATGTTATGTCTATGTAGCCACTTTCCAAGATGGAAATATCATAGGCTGCAAACATGTACTGAGAAAAATATTAGAAAAGTGAAATTAGGGTAATAGGAATACTGTCAGTGTCCTGAGAGACACCTTAGAGTTCGTTATGCCTCTGATAAATGATGTTTAGAGAAAAGAGAGCTTATCATGAAACGACCTCCACTATTTGACCTATTTCTATTAAACACCATTGTCTTTCTTCTCTTCATGCGAGCAAGCAAAGCTTCAAGAGTGCACAGAAATATAAATAGCACATTTCACTTTTATGTGGAAATATTTAAAGGCTGGTATTTAAAAACCAGTTCCCTCTGAGATGTGCTTGATAGTCATAGTAGCACATTTATATATGGAGATGGCATAACTTTTTTTTTTTTTTTTGCGGTACTGGGGATCGAACTCAGGACCCTGCACTTGCTAGGCAAGCGCTTATTCCACTGAGCTATATCCCTAGCCCGAGGTGGCATAACTTAAAGCAGTGTTGATTAGCATATTGAAAAACTGCTCTTAACTGTTTAGGAGTTATATTTTTTAGGAATTTCTCTGTTCTAACTACAAATGTATTACCAGGGAGTTATTAGTGATAACCTACTTATATCTACTTAATCTGTGTGACATGTAGACTTCTCTTTTTTAGTCTTAATTTTATTTGTGATTTCTTCCACTTTTAACCAATCTTATTAGAAGTCTGTCTTAAAATATTAATGTTAAAATTAGTTTCAATTGCCCTCAAATAAATAAAATCATATAATAAATTAAAAGAGAATTAAATTACCTACAAATATCATTCAGAGTTATGTCCAAAAATTCTAAACACAATATTAGCACACAGATTCCAGCAATGTATAAAGACGTAATCAAGTTGATTGTACACCAGATCTGTAATTTTGAGTTGCATTACAGTTTAAAGGGAAAAATCTTTGAGAAAATTTCACTAGATTTGAGGGACAATAATAAATAAAATTCAACATGTATTCATCATAAAATCTCTTTGTAAACTGTAAAGACAAGCAAACTTAAATTGACAACAAGCACAAAATATCTACATTGAACATCTTATTTAATATTGAAGAATTATATGTATTTTTTCCCTTTTAGTTCAGATAAATAATAACTGACTTTAAGCATCTAGTCTCAAAACTTCAGTAGATTTCTGCATTCTGGTCTTCAGAGTTCTGACCAAAACTGCCCATCAAGGCTGGCTTACCCCATATCAGGGCTGCTTCTTAAGCAAGCATCTCCAAACTCATCCCACAAGACAGTACCAAAGGCTTCTGAACTACATGGTCAAGTAGTGTCATAGCAACAACCCCACTTATCTGTTACCAAATCTGTCTTAGTTACTTTCAGGTTGCTGTAACAAAATATCTGACACCTATGTGTTAAAGAGGGAAAAGGTTTACTCTAACTCACAATTTGTAGCAGCTTCAGTCCATAGTTGGCTGGCTCCAAGGCACAATGACGTGGCAGAGGGACACAGCAGAGGAGAAACAGTCAAGCAGGAACCAGGCAAACAGGAGCAGTGGAGGCTGCCTTTTCTGTAAATTCCATTCAGGAATAACCAATTAATTGGTGCCACTCACATCCAGGCTGGAACTTCCCTCTTCAGCAAATCCATTCAGCCACACCCAGTTCTATGCTAATCCACTAAGGGGTCCAACTCAGATACTACACACCCTGAATCCATAGTCACATACCTTAGACCCAACCAGCTCCAAAAGTCCCTACCTATGAGCACATGAGGCTTTGGGGTGACATCTAGATACCAGCCATAACAGAATGTAGAAAACAAGTTAATTTTTTCCTACATGAATCTATGAATTGAATACAATTCCAGTGAACAGATATTTTTGTGTAGCCTGAAAAACTGATTCTAAAGTTGACATGATGGAGCAAAGAGCTGACTCAAGTCAGTTCTAAACAAGAGAAAATCAGGAGTACACCATCATTAACTTCGACAGCCTCCTGTTGGTAGAAACTGGGATGGATCAAACAGTAGAATGGAGACACAAGTAAAAAAAATAATAGGCAAAACTTTCAGTAGAAATTCAAAGCCAAGTTTGCTTGATTTTCAATCTTCTACACATCATTTCCAGAGTAATAACTACAAAATGTGCACCTGACACTGTCACTGTCCTGCTTAAAATCTTCAGGAGTTTCCCAGCCTTCAGGATGTAGTGTTTTATTCCTTGATAGAGCACACCACCCATTTCTTGTGCTCAATGTCCTCCCTGGATCCCCCTCACCATGCTTGTCTCAGTGTGATGTCCCAGCCTTGCAGAGGTACTTGACTTTCCTGTATTTTCTACGCTTCTTTCAAACTCTGACTGTTTCCTTTCACCACTCAAATATCTTTTATTTCCTGCCTTTATGCTGATGACCTAATTTCTACTTTGCCCTCAGTACTGTGCCCAGCACCTAATAAATCACTTGTGAATGAAGTGTTGAATAAATAAGTCAGAAGTGGCACATTCCTGGCAGCCTGCTCACAGCAGTAGGAAATTTCCACACATAAGCGCTGTATGTACATAGAGTTGAATCTTTTGATGTGGCCATTAGCTGAGATTTGCTCTGGGTAGCCTGACAAGCAGTTAGCCAGAGGATATTATTAAATGTGTTGATGGTCAATCACTCAGTATGTGTCCACATGTAAGCATTTAAGATAAATTTTGAATAACCACTTCATTATAACCACTGCCTTGTGCTCATTTTCATATAGAATAAATTGCACTCTTACAACACCATGTAATGCACAAATATAATAGATGCTAAGCTTCAACATAATAGAAGAGAACTTTTAATATCTATATTAATTTTACATAGATCATAATTGTTCACTGTTCCACACACACACACACACACACACACATAGAAATTATCTACTTTAAATTTACCCTTATTTCCTTTTGATTATTGGTAACTATATGCAAATCATCAGCTCATCATTGCACTATCTTTCCTTACAGTATACATCTAATAATGCCTACCTTTTTCTTCACTTGTTTGCATAAATTAGTTTAGAGTAGTAGGCTTATTTTCCTTTATATTACCAAGCTCTACAAATCCATCATTTTGCCCAGGAATGTGATCTGCTCATAAAACGCAGTAGAACTTGAGGCTCAATTCACATTAACGACACAAGTTGTGAGGCCACTTTTCAAATCGACAACATAGATAAGTTATAATCTGATTTCCTGTTACCAGTAAACCCCATTATCATTTTCCATTACATTTCATAAGGAGGGTGTTGATTTCTGCTCGATAATTTTGATTTCTCCCTCACAGTTTGAGTCTCAGATTAAGAATAATTTAATGTCATAGGAAGCAAGCCTGCAAGTTAGGCATGCGTCACTCCAGCCCAGGTCTCCATTTGTAAATTATCTTTAAGGACGTTACTAAGCACCAGTCAGTGCGGGGCTGCTGAGACTGTGAGGAATGAGATACATATTCTGTGAAACAGGCTTGTATTTTAATTTATGCCAAACTGTCAAACCCTAAATTAATGGATAGCAAATGTGGACCTCCAAATGGACTCATGTGGAAATACTCCTACTTGTGATTAGCTTTTAAAAATTATATTAAATGCTTATTCTTTTGTGGCTGTAAAAGAAATACAGTAACTTCACACCAGAACCCAATGATCACCCAATGAGAGTATAACAGACATCAAATAAAAGCATCCATGCAACTAAAATTAAAGTTCAATATCATTAATTTAATTATAGTACATAATCATTTGACAGTGCTATGGATTGGATTTAAAGGATGATAATATAATTGATTATTAATCCTTCAGAAGCATGCAGTGAAGATAATGCTGCCTGGGTGGTGGTAGCTTACAATTTCAGCCTATTCAGGAGCCAAATGGTGGGAACAAATGGCCCTTGTGTCCATCGTGGAGGGTGGAAATGGAAGCAGGGGGCACCCCAGTGTACATGAGGGGCAGGACAACAACTGCCTTTAGAGAGGGCCAGCAATGTGCCCGCTGGCGGCTAAGCACTTTGTAGAGAGAAATCTCATGTAAGCTTAACAGGAAACTACGGGGAAGGCACAGCTGTTTCCAGTCTACAGATGCTGGGTATGGAGTCCTGGAGGTTGAAGCCATTCACACAGGCATGTGCTGCAGAGTGAAGATGGCGCTGGTCTAAGTGGGAAGCCCTGACTTTGATCTACTGCTTTTATTCCCTCCAGGGAAAAATCTGCAAAACGAGCTGCCATCAGTCTGAACTTCTTTGGTGCTCCCCAGTCATGACACATCACTGATTACCCAACAGCTATGGACCAGGAGTAGCCTCCTACCCTCCAAATGCTCTCAAGTTTTCTCGTCCCCTTTTCCCCTTGGCAAGTTGAGTGTGGGGATGGGATAAGGAGATTAGAAATATTTTACATCTTGGTCTATGTTATTAGGCAGCTATACTTGACAAGATTGAGGAAACACTGTGATGTGCACTTGGGGTTATACTCTGAATGTTTAGCAGAGCAGAGACTACTGACTGGGAAAATTATACCCAACATGGCATCTTGTAATGATGGAAGGTCAGATAAAGAAGTATGCACTGCAAGAGACAGCACACCAACTTCCTTCTTGTTCATTTTCCGGGCTGTACAGAAAACATTGCACGGTACTACCACTGTATTTTCATTGGTCATAGCTTAATGAAGTTTGACACTCAAAGAAAATGTAATCTGAACCTATAAAATCATTTTTTTCTTAGCAGACACTTATAGTAGCTATTTGAAAGCAGACACTCAAGTAGCTATTGACTCTCCTTTTCATAATTAAACCACAAAATTTTGAGGCATATTGGAAGGATGTTTTTCTTAACAATAACTTCCAGAAATATAATTGTCCCTAACTTGTAATATGTTCACATACAAGAGTGTAAAAATCTTCTCAGTGGCTTAGAATGTGTTTCCCAATAAGAAAATCAGACTCATTAAAATTTAGATCATTGAGAACATTTTCACATATAATATCTTACCTCCTAACAACCATTGTATGCTAAGACTAAAAACATTTCCTGTCTTACAGACAGACTAAATGAACCTGGTAGAAGTCTGTGGTTATTCCTAAAATGGACCAAATATTTAACATCAACATAGAGATTGGAATTACAGGTTTTCAAACAAGAACTTTTGGTCTTTTTCTACATACCCTATGCATATTTGGTCTTCAACTGGCTCACACGACCTGATTTATTATATCTGAACCATATTCCTTATAATATATATTCATTTTTCACTATTCCTTTGAAAACTATAATCCAAATTCAGTTGTTTTAGACAGTAAAAAAGAATGTTTTCTTATAATATGAAACAAATGCTTTTCTCTATTCCTACTGGCCTTATGGTTAATAGGAGATTCTTCCCTCACATGGTTCTCATAATGTTCTTTTTTTTTTTTTTTTTTTTTTGGCGGTACTGGGGATTGAACTCAGGACCCTGCGCCTGCTAGGCAGGCGCTTTGGTTCTCATAATGTGACTGAAGATGTCATTGGTGTTTCAGTGCAAGGACTACTGGGTACCCAGCCATTCCATGAGAAAAGTCATGCAGAGTGGTGGGGAAACACCTGGCACTGGGCTAAAACTGAGCTCAAAGACAACCTTAATTCTGTACCTCAAGTCTCACTTGACTTCCATTTTCTTATTTTTTAACTAGATGCATGAACACCTATTGGCTATCTTACTGCTTCTAAGAATTCTAATACCAATACATACTTTTATTCAGTGTTAAAATGTTACAAGCAGTGCTAGGGCCACTAATAGTACAAACCAGACAAGTTTAAAAATGCTTGTCTTGTACTGGGTGAAAATGTGCAATAAAACAGTATGTCTTATGCCTGCTGCTGATTAGTGCTATAAGGAAAATTATGTATAAAAATTAAATATAAAGTGACAGAAAGGAACTCTCTTTTACAAATCACAGCCAGAGAAAAATTCTAAGGATATATTTGAGTTGCAGTGAAGAGCACAACAGCATAAACCGTTGTAGACTGGTTTTGTTCAAGGCCACCTTATCTACACATTTGTTTTCCATATGTGACTGTTACTTAGTATGGACTTGTGAACTCAATGATAAGTCTGGTCTGACCATCACGTCCATAGAATACCACACCAAGTAGAGAATGTGTATTTATGTGTGTGTGTGACCTCTATGTTTTCAGATTTTGTCTACTCTTTGGGCCAAAACAGCCATGGAAAGATTTACCGTATAGAAGTGTTACATGTGTTATGCAACATAAAATGTAAATAATATAGGCAGCAAAAGATATATGATCTTTCTTTTTGCATAAGGAAGTGTTCATTATCATAGTTGGAGAGAAAATATCAAATGAATACAACATAAATACATAGGAGCTACCCATGTGTCCTAGTTTGGAATTATCCTAAATATTTGATTTGTTGAACTAATGCACATCTTGCAATTTTTAAGATCTTTCTTCTAATGACAGATTTCTAAATTCATTATTCTGACCTATTTAAAACAATGTTGTGCTAATTTTATGTGGACTCCAGCAATTATATGGAAAGAAGGTGGACTTTATAGATTTTAGAAGTATTTTTTTTTATTTAAGATATGAGAAAATTCAATATTTTTCTGAAAATCATGCAAATGATTCTATTCCTTGCTCAGTATTTGTTTTTGGAAAAGGAACATACCTTTCCCCCAGTTTCCTTTTATAGTGTTAAAAAAAATGGTTGAGAGATTTTTTTAAATTGAATACCCACAATAGTGTTTTGGTGTGATATATCTATACTAATAATTTACTGTGTTAATTGAAAAAGTGATGTAAAACTTTGAACCTCTCCACATTTCTCTGCTACTAATGTCCATGAATCTGCTTTCCACGAGCACGGAGCTCTGTCAACTGTGACACTCATTTATTAAATGGTAAAAAATTAGTGAAAATGAATAAATGTGGGCACCAGCTCTGTATAACTATCACAAAGACTGATAGTTCTATATAACTATCATAAGGACTTCACCTATTGTAAGATGTCAGATAATACAAATCTTGAATGCTCAGACTATTTGGAGCCAAATATGCATTGAACTCTCCATGTTTTTAGAATTACTTTACTTTTGACATTTAAAGAAAATAATTTTCTTTCTTAAGAAAATAATGTTTCTAATTCTGAATGTACTGTCATGGTGAAAACATTTTAGATTGGATAATGCTATACTAAAGTACTATGGTTTTCTGGGTGTGGTAGCACATGCCTGTGATCCCAGCATTCAGTAACAAATTCAGGAAAAGGAACTAGGTAACATGGAAGTTGAAAAGTATGATTAATTGACCGCTATCAATAGGGGTAAGCAGAGAGGTCATGAACAAAACCCAAACTGCATGGAAAATACTTGCAAGAATCAATGACTGGCATCTCAACTTACTGAAAAGTTTTTGCACATCAAAAGAAATCTGCAACAGAGTAAAAAGAAAGCCCACAAATTGGGAAAAATGTTCAGCCAAATGTCCCTCAGACAAAGGACTCCTATCTAGAACACATAAAGAATTTTTAAAAAAAAGTCAGGTACCCAAAATTCAAAGACCAAATCCAAAAATAGGCATCTGAAATGAATACACACTTCTCAAATGAAGAAATACAAATGCCAAATAAATATATGAAAAAATATTCAATATCTTTGATCTTTCAAGAAATGCAAATTAAAATAACAGAGATTTCATGTCACCCAGAATGAATGGCTATCATCAAGAAATCCACCAATAACAAATGCGGGAGAGGCTGTGGGGAAAAAGGAGCCCTTCTCCACTACTGGTGGGAGTGTAGACGGGCACAACCACTGTGGAAATGAGGTAGAGATTCCTCAGAAAACTAGGATTAGGGGTCTCATTTGACTCAGCTATTCTCCTTCTCGATATTTATCCAGAAGAATTGAAAACATCATACCACAGCAATATATGTGCTCCCATGTTTATATCACTGAAATTTGTAAAGGTAATAGCTAAATCTTGGAAACAACCCAAATGCCCATCTACTGAGGAATGGATAAAAAAGATGTAGCATTTTTTTTACAACAGCGTATTAGCTATCAAGAAAGATAAACCCGAGGGTTTCATAGGTAAATGGATACAACTAGAGAACATACTCATAAGTAAAATAAATAAGACCCACATGTGAAAACATTGTATTGTCTCCCTAGTGTAAGAAATTGAAAGAATAAATAAAACCCAAAAGGTGCAATAGATAATGTGAAAAGGAAAGAACAGATAGACAATGCTCAAAAGAGAGGAACAGTTGGAATGAGGGAAAGAAAAAAAAGAGAGGAATATATGTGTGTGTGTGTGTGTGTGTGTACACACACACACACACATACACACACACAAGAAAGCTAAGATAATTGTACTACTGGTTTCTGTTGGTTTATTGAAAGGAACAGTTAATGCTTAATTTTTTAATCAATTTTGCATGCCTATATCTGGTAATCTGAACTACTGTGAAGATAGCAATATGCAATATAGCAACCAGTGTTGATTTCCTATCATCTTGTTATGAAATTTTGCATCATTTGTAATGTTTTTAAATTTTTTTAATTCTCTTTTAAAAAATTAAAAAGAAAAAGCTATAGTTACCAAACTAACACACCAATCAAACAGTGGTACAATAGAAACCAATGAGGAAAACCCTGACCTCACAGTCATGAGGTCATAAGTACTGAGAGAAGGTGGTGGAAATTGACGCTGGGCAAAAGAGAGAGGCTGGAACACAAGGACGGAGTTGAGACCAGAATGAATTTCCCAAGATGGCAGGCAGGCTTATTGAACCCCTAGTAATCATTGCTTGAGAACTAGAACCTAATTTTTTTCTAGGAAAGTAATGTTTGACTGCTTTTATCTATTTCTGATATGAATCTTTGCCTCTCAAACATCATAATTTATGATACCCTTCTATCAACATTTCCCTTTCTTAGAAAAATTATTATAACCATAACCCAGGCTTTGTCAGGTCTCTATTTTGTCAGGTCTCTCTCAGAGATGACCTCTGCCAATTATGGTGCAAAATACAAAGTGCCCTTCACTATGTTTCTCTCATAGGCCATCCGCAGTTGGGCTTCACTGAGCTTTACCGGGTTTTAAGGATATAAACTACATTATGGTACAATAGTCTTCTATTTTGTAGAACCCCGCTATATGAAGCCAGATTATTCTCACCTTCTTCTAATACATTATCCCATCAATGTCTTAAATAAACACACCTAACAGTGATGAGTATTAAAGTTCTTTGACTCTAAAGTTAAGGGAACAAAAATAAACAAATATGAATTGACATGCAGCATAATAAAATTGATTTTACTAGAACTCTGCTTCCAATTCTAGTGAAATACTTAAATGTAGACTCATGAATATGTTGGAAATATCCAGACGAAAACACAAGGAAAAGTTTTATAAAAAGCCAAGATATTTGAAGTCATAAAAGTGGTGCTAAAGTAGTTGTTAGGGGGTAAGAGAATTATCATTTTGTAGTCTTTTTCATCCTGGGCATCTGCTTGTTTGAGCTTCAGAACAGGAATGTGATAACCCAGGTTTTTTGAGCAGCGGGACGTTGCTGTGGACTAGAAAAAGTAGAACTGTTGAAAGTCTCACATAACTGAAGACACAGAAAAGAAGGTTTTAAGATCCAAGTAAGAAAAGACAGAGAACTCAGGCTGTCAGACTGCCTTGGTCAGTTTCCCTTATATGTACCAGGTCTTAGAAATAAACAATTCAGAATTTAAGAAACTAACTGCAAACTTGCCCCTCAAAAACCCAAAGTAAACAGAGTAGTTTTTATTAATTTTTCTATACTGAATAGATGTGATCTGTTATTCTTGAGCTACTGGGGGGAAATTCCAGGATTGGCCTTATTTTGAAATTCACAAGATAATCAGAGCTACAGAAGCTTCAAAAATTTTAAAAGCCAAACAGAGATCAGTTGCATTTCATTAAAATAATTTGACTCCTGCCCTATTTTTCTAGCTGAAGAAATATGAACATGTCTGAATGAAGAGAGCAGACGTAGGGTTTCTATGATTTTTAAGACATAATATAGGGCATAGAATGAAAAATCATATGCTGAAAGAAAGAAGCAAATGGCAAAACTCAAAGGGTTAAAAATAGAAGATAGATATAGGCCCACATATAGCTCAAAAACTGGAGTACCAGTGACTATACTATAATTACGATGAAGAATTCCAAAGAAATAGATGGCATTGTCAAAATTTTCTCCAGCTTATTGGCATCCATTTCAAAAGCAAAGGAAAATCAGAAAAAGAAAACTAAAACTGATGGTTTTATTTAAAGAAATGAACAGGTGGGGTTGCCAGCACCCTAGACATCTCAGGACAAGCAATTAGCAAATTGTAAGATAAGAGATTAACAAGTAGAGAAAGTAAACCTGAGAGAAAAAGAAGACAAACCGTATAGAAATGAATGCACACCTTAATAGACACAGTACGAATTGCATAAAGATAATCGGAGTTCCAGAAGAGAAAGATAGTAGCCCAGAATAATTATTTCAAGAAGTAGTGGGTAAGACTTTTGAAAACTGAGGCAAAATAGGAAGTATGAGGTTAAAAAATGTGTGACCTAGAAGAAGGATAACACAGAGTCTATGGTATGTACATTACAGGCAAATTTCTGAAAATCCAAGATAGGAGAAAAATCTTAAAAGCAGCAACACACACAAAAGGACACAATAACTTCAAAACAACACCGGTAAGACTGACAGGCAAGTTTTTAAACAAAAAGCAATGCAAGTCAGAAGGTCATGGGAAGATAACTGTAAACCATATGAAGAAAATAACATCAAAGTAGAATCATCATCTATAAAATTAAAGCAAACAAGGATGCTCTGAGTTACACCAAAGCTAAAATACTTCAGTATAAGAGAATGTGCACTGAAAGGACACCTGAAATGTGCTCTTCAGTGAGAAAATCTGCTCACAGATGCAGGCAGGAACAAAGAACCATGGAAATAATACAGAGGTTGGATATAAATGAGTCTAGATCATACATACATAACACTAAGAACATTTTATAATATTACAATATATCTACAATTAACTACATAAGAAGAGCATGAAAGATAAATATTAAAACTGGTTTTCTAAGGTATGAGAAATGTATGTGAAATGGTAAAAGTACCACTTTACTGTGCAGTCACGCCTCAGTATGACTAATTCATCCAAAACTCATGATGAGTGCTGAGACCCATGGGTAATGAAGGGATTTTTCTTGTAAGAAATCATTTCATTGGTTCTAATTTGTAAAAGTTCCCCAGAACTATTTTATTTTACTCAGCTAATAATGGCCTTTGACTAGGCCAACAACCTAAACCTTTTAAGCACAGTGGTATAATTCTCAGCCTTTCTGTGCCTTAAAATGAATAACACTACAAGGAAATAACCATAAAAATGTGGGCTGGAACAGTCCTGAACTGTTCAGACTCTGGCAAGACTGAAGTCAGTTGCGAATGCTGAGGTAGTTTTTGTCTTGTCAAAATGCAATGTGGTTCCAGGCTTAATGAGTTTTGAAGCTGACAAGGACCTAGGTAAGACTGTATATGGACGTAAGGAAGGAGAGTCACAAGTCCAAGCCTTGCCTGGGCTACTCAGCAAGATTCTGTCTCAAAATAAAACTTTTTCGAAAAGTTTTATTGATTTAGTACTGGTTAAGTGCATTGCCTTCCATTTTTCAAAAAGGGTTGGGAATGTAACTCAGTGCAAAGACCCGAAGTTCAACTCCCAGTTCCGCAAAATAAAGATATAGCTATAGCTATACACATCGCTCTGTCTCTCCTTGTTTCCATATGTCATGTATGTTACATAACACATATAACTGGTGTTATTGTATGTTACATATTATATAATCATGAATATTTTAATCTAAAATTACTACAGTGAAAGGCACATTGGCATTAATCCTCCTCAAAATACTTCTTGCTTAGAGCACATCTGCCTAATGGTTTTTCTAATTTCTGAAGCACCTCTAGAAGTGCCCTTTTATGAGTGCCTTTGTTGTGCTGTCCTGAATCAAAACAAAACCTTATCATTCACACTCACTCTGAATTTGAGAAGAGCCAGGAGTCTCCCAGTGCAAGTGAATAAGGTGGATGAGGACAAAGTATAATGTTCTTATTGGCTTGCGTTTCTATTAAACACTCCTTGGCAGCAGTGTTCGGGATATATTTGATCATACTTTATAAAGACACTCCCAAAAGAAGACCTGCAGAATGGCTTCAGAAAGAGGCAAGAATAGTGAGACTAGTGTGGTTAATATAAGGCAGCATATTTTTAGAGAGATTAATAGCAATATGTCTTTTAACTTAGTAAAATGACACTCTCTACATGTTCATCACATATGTGTGTGTATATCCCACCATACCACACATCATATACATTATACACACACACACACACACACACACACACACACACACACACATATATATACATGCATATATATGATATATATACATACTGAAATAAGTGATATATATTGAAATAACTCAAGGCTGTTTGCTTGACTATCTGGAAAAATCACAAAAGGGAAAATAATATATTGTAAACTATAAAAGAGATAGAGGAAACAATAAAATGACCAATATTTTTACTCTAAAGGGAGTAGGAAAGAATAGAAAATGAAATATTAAATCATAAAAAGTAGTTTGTAAATATATATCCAAAGTTTTCTTAAATACATTAAAATTAAATAGACTACCCATTCTGATTAAAATATTAATTTTTCTAGTTATAGTTTAAATATCAGCAAAGTGCATTGAATTTAAAAACATATAAAGAAAGGGATCATGAAACTCAAACAAAAAGAAAACAGGTGTAATTTTACTCTCAGACAACTGAGATTTTAAAGAAAGAAATTTTATTAGAAGCAGAGAGAGAAACTTCATCGTGTCAAAAGGATGTACTGCTAAAGAAATACACCAAAATTTTAAATCTACATGTACTCAGTATCAACATTTATAAAGCAAAATTTGGCAAAACTCAAAGAAGATATGGGCAAATGCACAGCACGTAGGAGAAGTTAAAAAATCTCAGTCAATAAAGAAATACTAGGATAGGAAAATAAACAAGTGAAAATCAGTAGCAATGTAACAAATCAGTGCTACAGGGTCAACAAACGGGGCCTACTCGGATGGCTCCTACAAAACAGGCTGCTCTTGGGAACTTTCCCTCCCTGCCTGGTCTCCACCCTCAGGGTCAGCTACAGATCCTGTCTGTCAGGTTTTCTCCTTTCCTTGGGAAAAACCAGCCCTGGTAAGTAAGGCATTGGCATTGTTTGCCCCTTGCCCACCTCTTCAGGAGGTACCAGCAGTCACCCAGGTCCCCGGTGTTTTCAGGCTCCAAGCAAAAGATGGACTCAGCCCCAAGGAAAAATTAAAACAGATCTTCTCAGTCAAGTTCTGCCTTCCCATTACTGAGGGCTGTGGAACTGCTATTTCTAGTAATTAATAACATCTCTAATGCTGGATATCTCTAAAAGAGAAATATTCTACAAACTCCAAAGGTGTAGATATTCAAGAATGAGCTCTAACCTTAATTTGTAGCAATGCTTTATGTTCACTGTTGGAAACACTGAGGTTTTGCCTCCCTTTTAGCCTAGCAGTAACAAATGCTGACATGCTAACTCTCATCAGCTGCTTCCACAGCCAGCCTGGGAATGGCAAAGACTTTAACAACCAGGGTTGTCCCCTAATAAAAGGAAGTAAAAGGGTTTCAGTTTCCTCTGGTCAAATAAGGATGCATTCTTCTCCCACGAGAAAGAACAGCAAGGGTAATGGGCAATTTACCAGCTGAATGAACCTCTCTGTGATACTCTCAGAGCTGTTCAAACATGTCCAGATGACACACAGAAAGAACTTTCCTATCAGGAGTAAAATATTTGATTAAACCCAACTGAAATACTGACTTTAACTGTTACTGCTTAGCATGTATTAAAAGAAGATCAAAGGAAGACAAAGGTAAAAGAAATGAATATCTCAGCAAAACGTCAAGCTAAAGAGTAAATGGTTGGTTTAGTTATAAGCTATTGCTATAGTTATAATCAATATCCATAACAATGATGATGATGATAATAGCCAATGTTTATTTTTTAAGATAATAAAAAACAATACAGAATTTCAAAACAAGATGATAGGAAATTAACAATGGTTGTATATTGGTACTGTTATCTTCAAAGAGGTTGCTCAGATGACCAGATAGAGGCATGTAAGATTGGTCAAACAGTTAAGCATTAACTGTTCCTCTCAATGAACTAACAGAAATTAATAGTACAGTTATCTTAGTATCACATTTGTGTGTGCATTCCTGAAAAGAAGGAAAAATAGCTAATGTTTACATAGTGCTTAAATACAGCAAGAATTTTTCTGAACAATGAACAAATATTTACTCTTTTCCACCTACTGTGACATTTATTTTGCAGATAACATAAAGAATGTTAAATTAGGGGCCAGTGTTGTAACTCAGTGACACAGTGCCTGCCTGGCAAGAGTGAGGTCCTGAGTTCCATTCCTAACATCAAAAAAAAAAAAAAAAAGAATTTTAAATTATTTGTGCAGAGCTGCAAAGTTAGTGGATATACAGGAGGATGTGTACCTAGGTCATCTGCTTTTAGAGGCAATGCCCTTGATCATTTGCTATACTAAATGCAATGCAAAGGTAATGTTTGAGTCAAATTTTTGTCAAACAGTGCACCTCTGAGACACTCTTCTGACTTCCTCTTTGCTCTGAACAAAACTGTAATGTAAAAGATTTTCTTTAAGAGCTTCCCAGTAATATCTCTGCCCTCTACTTCTTACATAGTCCTTTCTGCACCCAGATGTAGCATAAGAATCTGAACCCAGATCTCCTGACCCTATGCCTCCATCCATCACTCTACTGGATTACAGCACTAACTTCTCCATCTCACATGATATCTCTAAAGTGACTGCCCAAGCTTGCTTGTCTGTATTTACTTCCCAGACTTCAGCTTTATGGTATGTTTACATGAAAGAGTCTAATTTATTACCATGTTGTAGAAAATAGGTTTTACTGTCAATTTGGCAGTTTTCATTAAATTACTAAAAGTATTCAGAATACACATTTCAACTGATTACAATAGTCACATTGAAGACCACACCCTTGTGTTTTTATCCTTAAATGTATATGAAACAAATCAAGGCATTTGTTAAAATTCTACTTACTTATATTTACCTGGCATTTGTTTTCTACCTTTTCTGCTTTGGAAATTTAGTACTGGTTAAGTGCATTGCCTTCTCTATACATCCCTGTTCTTATTTCTTCTGCCATATGATCAGGCATAATAATTAATATTATCCTGTGGAAAGGTACATTATACAAATGTTATAAATGTTAGTCTTGGATCAAGTATTCATAAGGGCCTATTCACATATGCCTATGGAACACTGGAAATTGGGTGGTTAAATATGAGGTCATGAGATACTTTTCATAAGCTTTTCAATTTGGGGAATAATAGAATGGCTTCAGTAGAAAAACAAATCTCAGGTGGGGATGTGGTTTACAATGCAACTTTAAACAATTATTCAAAATTACACTTTAAAGAATGATGAAATGCAGAAGTTATTCAGCCCTGTCTGCAGAACTTTTTCAGGTATGCTAAACACTTGAAGTAATAAGAAGAACTATACTTTGGCATAAATTTACAGAACAAAAAGAAAGTGAGCTTTTACTTTTGAGTGGGTATATTTCTAGATATAAGATTTGTAGTAAATCCCAGCATAATTGCAGTTTGGGCTTGAAGTGTTTTACCGTGGATGTGGTGCTTACGTCTGTGAAAGGCTTGAATGGCATTTCCAGAGATAAACACTGCCTATTCTATACACCAATCGAAATAAAAGATCTTCAGTAACAGAACAGGATGTGTGTTAGTATGTTTCATTTTTAATGCTGACTGAATGCCTATGCTTTGGCTTCTAAAAGAACTGACTATTCTATTTCCATGGTGGGTCTCCCCGCTGCTACCCCCTGCACTTTAAAATCAAAGACAGATAGAAAAATGAAACTCCCTCAAGGGCCATCTTAGCATGTGGCTCCCATAAAGGAATTATTCTGATCTAAGACCCTTGGCTTTAATGTGGATGTGTATTGTTAGGAACAGTCTTGAAAATCCCAGAAAAGTATTTTAACTATGTTCAGAAAATGAAAATGGTATAAAAGATAGACATTCCATTCCTGGGAAGTAGGTTATATAAAAAAGTTCCTTGTGAAGAAGAGGTTAGAAAACCACATTCTACGAAGGGTTAAATTCATGGCGGGTTCATGTACACATTGAGAAGCAAAGTGCTCTGTGTGAGAGGAGAGGAAGGTGAAGGGAGGATGAGGTGAGATGACTAAACTGCTAACATGCTGTCTGAAGGCAGATGCTACCTCCTATTTACTGTTTTATTCTGAATACCCAGCATGGAATCTACCAAGTAAACAAATACACTTAATAATTCAA
This sequence comes from Dinomys branickii, assembly GCA_004027595.1. NCBI lineage: Eukaryota > Metazoa > Chordata > Mammalia > Rodentia > Dinomyidae > Dinomys > Dinomys branickii. The sequence goes on from PVLD010000680.1 coordinate 193,034, forward strand.
AGAATGAATGAGCCCTGTATCAGAATTTGTATTTCCTATTTTAAATACCAAAGGAGAGGTAAAAGGTGAGCCCTGTATCAAAATTTCCCTATTTTAAATACCAAAGGAACTATAGACTTTCAAAAATATCATACTCCTAAAAGAGGTGAGGTAAGAGATGAGATTATGGAGCACATGATTTTGTTCTGTTTTGTTTTGTTCAGTTTTTAGTTGTGATTCAATTAACTGAAACTATTTTGTTGAGGAAAACAAATATTTGGGGAGCTCGAAATCTCTGAATAAATGGATCAAAATCAAAGATGAGTTTAATGAGCTGAAAGGAGGATAACAGAGCTCTTTTTAAGGCAAAAAACCCCACAATCTTTCCAAATTAAAGCCTGTCTTGGTTACTTTTCTCTCATTGCTGAGACAAAATACCTGACACCCAGAATGAAGGTAGAAAAGGTTTATTTAGCTCACAGTTTGTGGAGGTTTCAGTCCATACTCAGCTGGCTCCAAGGCAGAGTGGCACATGGCAGAGGGCAATAGTTCGTGGTGGCAGAAAACAGCAAAAGCAACAAACGCAAAAGGGAGGAGTGGTGGCAAGAAGCCTCTTTCCCTCCCTTACATGGTATGCAGGCTACCTGCCTCAGGATGGGTGCAACCCTCACACCCATAATTCCAACACAGGACCATGGATCAATCATAAACTCTAGCAGCCTGCCCCACAACTTCATGAGGCTTTGGGGGGACATGCAGACACAAACCATAGCAGAGCTGTTTTATGTTGAAACTGGCTACATGGAGAACATGGGTGTGGCCTCAATGCCAATATTCAAGGACTTGAATGTGAGCCCCTAAAGAGTAAAAAGCACATTATATCGCTTGTACCGATCACCCTGCATGTCACAAGGTAAGATTCCATGCATGCTTATGGAATAAATATGAAACAAGCTCCACAGAAACCTCAGTGTTCACTTACCTCCGCTGGCCGCCCAAATCCCACTTTAACACACAGATCCATTTTGTTTCCAGAGCCTGGTGATTGCCCTATAATTTAAAGTCAATAGCAAGTACATGGAACTTAAGAATTGAACTGAACTTTTACGCTCAGCTAGCAAAGATGGATGAAAATGGTAAAAGAAACTATATTTTTAGAAAAATTAGTTTTATTATTAACAGAATATTGTAGTTTTACTTCCTCAGTGTTCGTCATCTGTCACATGAAAGCCTATCTTAAAGTGTTTAATATATTTTCATGAATGATTTAGTTTTGCAAATAGCCTTGGTAAATATTTGATAGGCTGTTATTAAATTTTCTTTTGCTGACCTAACCTTTTGACAGTTATTTTACTTTGGCCTGATATTGTTGGATTTTAGTCATCTCCACATTTGGACAGTCATTCTAAAGAGAGGTTTGATAGAAAGTGTATGTTTATACCTTCTTATTAAAGGTTATCTGCCCTAGAAACTTACATTTTCCTAGATAAAGTAAGTCCAAATGGCAGGCTATGGCTCTGCTGTTATTCTGCTGCAATAATAGGATCAACTTAAACAGATCAAGGGAAAAAGAGTGTCAGAAACACAAAGAGATATTTTGTACAATGTACCCTAACCTTGCCAGAGAGATATGATCTTTTTTTTTTTGTTCCCTAAGAGGCCAAATAACACAGGCAAGGTTTTGATTGATGGTGAAAAAAGAAAAGTGATGAATCCTCACAAAGTTTCATTATAAATTGTTTAAAAGTAAATACAATATATTTAATATTATTTTGTGTAATATAAAAACAGACAATGTAACACAATCTATTCTCTCTTTTAACTTCCCATGGAAATCATCCAAATAATGAATTTGTGAAAATCACAGTACTCTTGAGAGAAGGGAAACAGAAGCAGACAGGAAATTGTGTGGGACTCTTAGGAGAAGCCGTATTAGACGAAATCAGTTGAAGGAGAAAGTAATGAAGTAGCAAATACAAAGATTCTGCAACGTGGGTTTTCTACATAGGATGATCTTATGTTGTGGATATGAGCATCTAAGGAAGAAGAACCCTGACTTTGAAAACACATACATGAACAGAAGACACGGAGAGCACTGGTTAAAGCACACAAAAGCCTGTCAATTCTACCTGAGGGAATGACACTCAAATTCTGTCTACTAAACTCAAGCTGACTCTTTGACAAGAATCCCAGCAAATACATCAACTTCACCCTCATGCCTTCTAACTCAGAGGTACCTCTTGAGCACATGCCTGGTGGTACCATTGGTAAAGAGCCCCTCATCATCGCTTAAGAAAAGCAGTTGCCTTGTCCAGAAAGAAGTCTGAAAAACTGATTTTTTTCTGCAGAAGAAGTTTGTGCTACTGCATGCAACCCTAAGCAAACAAACCTAAGCTTTTAACAATATGCGCATAAAACTAAGAAGCGATACTTTTGGTCCTTGATCTTATATGAAGCAAACTATCAATCATGTTTGAAAGCAAATGGAGACATTTCCACATAGATAAAGATGTTAGTTCAATTTCTCAGTGAAACATTTCAGTGAAAATTTAAAAGGTACAAGAACAAGATACATGAAGTAAGCTAAAAAGAGACAACTGAATGACACAACACAAGTAAAGAACACACAAAAATAAGTGGAATTCCAGTACAGCTTGGCATTCCAGGAATATCTTCTTCTAAGAGTAAGGGTTTAATAATATACCAAAACACAGTTTCTTTTTGCAATTAAAATTTTCATCTGCTCAGAAACTTGCAAAGACTGATTTTGTTGAGTTTAAACTACTAAATGTAACATATAGGTGAAGAAGGTAATTATAGATAACAAAGAATAAGAATGTTACACACAATGACATGAAATAATAATGTGATAAAGCCAGAAGGCAGAATAGAAAGAAAGGAAGTGAGGCCTAATGTAGTCATCTGCCATATGCAGAATGAATAGACATAATTTAAATATGACCAAATGAAATAATATGCTCCTTTAGGTTATGTTGTAATCACTACAGAACTAGAAGAACAAAAATACTGTGAATAATTAATTCCAGAGAAAGGGTACATGGCATTAAATAGCTACATTTGAATATTTTTGACCTGTTCATATGTATTTAAAAATTTTGTCATGTTCATATATTATTTTCATAAAACTAAGCAAGTTATAATTGCATTTAAAAATCTGTGGGAAATGAAGAGATTTAAGATTGATATAATGTTTATATGAATATTTGGATGTTTCATTTTTATAGTATAATGTATACATATTCTTAATGCACTTTCTCAAAGGTTAGAGAGATCATCGCATTTACATTCGAATTTACTGCATGCAAAGCGCCTTCAAAGACATTTATGGCGGACATAGTAACTATTTATACATCCATAATTAATGGTCTTTTTCACATTAAAAGAATTCCCAACTCTTTTGTTAGTAAATAGTAGGATCATCAGCCCTAAATTTAAGTCATGGTAATGCCTGAACATTCCTAAATATTCGCTGCATTACTGTAAAAGGAGAGAATGATTCTTAAACCTGCTTCTCAATTCCGTGCTCCACACACAAAACTGCAACCAGGCTCTCTTACGTATTACTGCCTTTGAGAATGATAACAAGAAAACCATGTAGATTTTCAAATAGCTCAGAATGCCACTGGCAATGTGTCTGCTACAATGGGTTATTTAATTCTTTCCCGATTACTATGTGATAGACACTCTATTCACTCCATTTGCTGGTGAGAAAAACTAAGGCTTAGAATGAAAAAAGCGCATCTCCATCACAGAACTTGTATTAAAACCACAGATTATTTTAAACTTCCAAACCTGCCCAATGAACGACCACATTATATTGTTTCTCATGAATAATTTAGTGACCTTTCATTGTATGCCAGGCCTAGTGCTCCACTTCCATTTCATGCTTGCATTCAATCTGGGAGGGAAGGTCTATGATTATCCGTGATCTTCAAAGACAGTGTCAGTCAATTAATAGTGGCAGAGTTGGTTTTAAGCACACGTCTTTATAATTCTTGAAACTAAAACCTTAAATACCATGTTATGTTTCTTTGTACAACTAGCCTGAAGTCAGGGCACTACTAAGAAGCAGAATAGAGGAAAAACTTTTTAACTTCATTAATAGTTAGGCAAGACGGCTGGGTAAAAAGATGGGATAGCCTGTAGAATCGTACCTTAGATAGAATGGCATTCTTTTTTATTTTTAAGAGCAGGAAAAATTACTGCAGAATAGAAATAGCTCTTGAGAGACTGGAGGGGTCTCAAAAGGGGTGCCCAAGAATTTCATTCTAATTTTCATTTGTCACATGCTGCCTACCTGATCTTTAGCATTTATGCATTTTCTCCGTGTTCACTTCTCTCCTGAACGGGGCATAATAACTACATGGCAAGCCTGTCGTGAGGATTGGAAATGTTATACATATTAGATGCATATGCTAGGAGACTTGTAAATAGTAATAATTTCTATTAAAATTTTACTTATCACCCTTTGGATAAGCATTTCTGTTAGAGTAAGACATTTACAGAATTAATAAAAGGTTGGCATGAGCCAGAGAAGCCTCATCACTTCCATTATGTGATATACAATAAGACATAACTAACTGGTTCATAGTGTGGCAAATCTGGTCCTATAATGTGCATTATAAAGAACCATACCCAAAAGCCAAAGATGTTTAAAATTAATAAGGGTTAATATATGTGTAGAAATCTCAAGTTATAATTTTTGAGTTTTGCTTTGCTTTGCTTGGCTTGGCTTTGCTTTGCTTTGCTTTGCTTACTGTAATCAGGGCATCAGCTAGTTCGCCTATGCAGCTACTTTTAGTAATGTCTCTGAGCAGATGAATCCCTAAAGGTATAAAGCAAAAAGGAAACCCCAGAAAGAAAGCTGCTCCCTTTCCTTCTGATGAAGAAAAAGCCCAATGTCAGAGCTCATTTTGAGCAGCTAAACAGCAGATTCAAGCCTCTATGTTCTCTTGTGCAATGCTTTGTACAACACACAAACTGCTGTACTCTGTGTGGTTGTCCTTCACATAACCCCAAAGACTGTAATCCTTGGCAGCTTACAACACAAACTCAAAAAGGTTAAGCATTTGACCACACAGTTAATGAGTCAGAATGTTCATGATTTTGCCAGGACCTCCCACAGAGTTCATCGCATTGGATGGAGCCTGTTACAGAAAATCCCAGATTTAATACTATGCACAAAAATAATAATCAAGACTTTAAGTCTGTTGTTATTAAGGGAGACTTCTTTATATTTGAGTTTTACTCAGCAATTATTTGAGTAATGATTTTATGGCCTAGTATATTTTCACATATCTTGTCAATTATAAAATTTCTCAGAAATAAAATATACCCAACCATCTGTAGTCTTCTAAAGAGTGCTCCAACATTCTTTTAAAATGTCTTTTGCTAGAAATTTTGGTTAGTTTTACACTCTTAATCTTGTATTCTTTTCTAATTGTTATTAACATTTTTACATTATTAAAAAGAGGTACATGTAATTGGAGTGCTCGTCTTAGAAACATCTTGTCAAATAAAGTTGTGTGCATGAGATCAAGGTATGATCACCACCATTTGCCCTAATAAACAATCTAGCATCTCTTTAACACACATCCCACATTGAGTGATTGAGATATTTAGAACAGGTAGAGAGAAATTTGGCAAATGTTTGATAATTTAGGTATGTCGGTGAATCTTATTTGTCAGCTTGACCGCTGTCACAGTGATGTTTTTGTCACTGAGACAATACTCAACAGCCACAACTTAAAGTAAATGTTTATTTTGGCTCATGGTTTGTGGAAGTTTCAGTCCACTGTCTCCTGGTGCCAAAAAGGGCAGCTTGGGAGAGGGGCATGGCAGAGGAGACTTGCTGACAGCATGGCAGACCGTGGAACAGAAAAGGGTCAAGGGTGGAGGGAGATCTACCCTTCCAGACCACGCTCCTAGGAACCACCTCCTCTGACCAGACTTCACTCCAAACATGACATTTAGCTCTCAGCTCATCAGTGGACTCCTTCATTGATAAATATCACTCACCTATGATCCAATCACCACCCAAAAGCCCAACCCTATGAGTGCTGAGGCTTTGGGGGGACATCTAGACATGAACCATGGCAACTAGCTTAAGAAACTTTGGTGAGGTAATTGGAGAATAGGGTTGCTATCCTCAGCAGGGGATTGATCCCCTGATATTTATAGTTAAATAACCTATTAGAAAGTGGTGCAGCTGTTGTAGGTGAGAATCTGGAACATCTCTTTTGGAGCTAGAAATCTCACTCAGACTCTTGTCCTGTGCTCTGCTTCTCGTCTGCCACTTAGTGAGCAGTGTTGCTCAGCTTTAACCTTCAGTGATGATATTCCTGCTTTAAACCAGCTGATCATGGACTAAGCTCTACAAACCATAATCCAAATGAAGCCCCTCTTCCTTTAAGGCATGTTTGCTGTATATTTGTCTGACTAATGTGAAAACCAACGATACATCAGGTTTCTAATTCTTTGCTACATAAAAAAATCTGTTTAGCTTTGCTCAGAAGTGATTATTGTCAAATTAATGAATAATTCATAAAACATCTAGGTAACAGAAGAAGTTGATTTTATGAAGAATTTAATAATGTATCTCTTTTAATGAGTAAATAATCCATCCTCTTAATTTACAGCATTCTCTATGCTACAGACTATCCTGAATAATATGGATCTAGTGATAAATGAACAATGCCTGTCCCCAATAAGCTTACTCTGTAATATTGAGTCAAAGATTTATAAAAACAGCAAATATGTGTATGATATGGATGCATAGAGAAACAATTAATTATGCTTTGACTAGGGCTGTGCCCGGATCATGGGAGAAAATGATATTTGGATTGAGACTAAAATGATAAGTCATTTGGCAGAAAATGCAAGTATCTAGTAGTGAGAGTTTGAACATCTCTCTAAACCTATGCAGGTGATACTGCATAAGAGCACCAGAATATATGGTGCCATTACTGTTATTAATTGGGTTCTAAACCCAGCTACAGATTTTGAAAACATCTCTTTTGTCTGTGGCTGAAACCACTTGTTAAGCATTGCTAATGGTTGCTAACAAACTTTCTCCTCATTGTCAATTACTGGAGGAGGAGGCCAGCCACAGGGGAGGATCAAACCATCAAAACCGGCATATGTAAAGTTCATGATCACAGTCCCCAGCCTGCTCTTCGTGAGCATGTTTTCCTGGTTGTTGACATCTGCTCTCAACTCCTCCCAGACCCTAATGTCTCCGTGCAGCTTTTTTGTGGCCATTATTAAAATCTGCTTCCTTGAAAGATCTATTTGCTTCCAAATTCATTTTTGCATGTTGGACCTTTCTAATGATCATAACATTGTTTCTTATTTATAAAATACGGTAACAAAATTTGGGGCATCCTTGTGACTCAGAATTAGGTTTTATAGCAAGAAGAAGCAATGAAACAGTATTCATATTGTGCATTATTATGAGGTTTAGAGATAAAAATGAGAATTTAATTCCCCAAAGCACAGGTGTTTGTCAGAAATTTTTATTTTATTCTTGATCTGTAGAATTATTTTTCCCAACACTTATTACAGTTTTTGTAAAGGTCGAGATAAATCCCTTTGAACCATTGTTAGAGCCTATTCCCAGAGATGGTTCCTGTGAAGAAACATGAGGTTTTGTTTGCCTTTTAAAGAATTCACTAGTTCTTTATACCATTGTGTTTCACTGTATGAGTGTAAAGCTATTTCAAGACATTCTTTGTACACTGCTGTTTCAGATCTCCTTTATCACACTACAGTGGCCCATGGGGTTTCTTGCTCAATACTCTTGCATCTTTCTATATTCTGTGTAACAAATCCTGGCTATTATTTTTAAAGCCAAGCAATATTAGTAAATGTGCATGCTGCAATACTGTGACCTTGGGATCAGTTTTGGGACATTTATTCCATTTGTCAATAAATAAATTAGAGCCTTCTCAACTGTTTAAAAATTCAGGGTCAAAACCTTTCCCAAGAACATAAGATTTACCCCGATAATTGAGATTCAAAAGCTTTTCCTTAAATTACCAATGGAAATAAAATATTACATTCTTCCCTTTATAGGACAGACTCCCCTTATTTCAGGACTATAGAAACTACTTAATAAAAGTTTTCACAATTTTTGATCATGGAAAAACCCTGAAGAATATCTACTCAAATCTTTAATATTAGACAAAGCAAAGTGATGAAAGGTTAAGGATATTTTTTTCTGTTAAAAGGGTCATAGGGGCCAGCATATCTCCATTGTTTTCTAAAGGAAAATTCTGAGGCATTTTGTTTGTTACATTATGAGAACTTAGTGCTGAGATTCAATTTTCATGTCAAAGAGGTAGATGCTTAAAACAAACAATGCATCTGATTGGATGGCCACAGAGGGGGATCAAATATGGAACCACCCACACCTAGGCAGTAAAGCCTTTCTGGTTCACTAATGTTATCAGGTGGGATGAACTTCATTTTTTCAGTTGTAAATTGGGGGGAAATCCGTGGGTTTGGGTAAAGAGTTAAATGAGACACTGTACAAAGTCATCTTATCATAGAATTCAACAGAGAATGGACACACAGAAAGTATCATAAAGATAATATGCCTAATAATAGTGGTACTTAATATCATTAAGTAGAAGCTTTGTATGTTGGCTGCTCAGAGACCTTAGTGTATGATTCAGTCACACTGTCCAGCAATACATCATTATGGCAATTTTTACTTTTCCTCCATGATGTCTTTCGCTATTCAGATTAGCTGATCATTTGTGATGTGATTTCCTCAGCACTTTCTACACTTGGAGACTGCAAGTTCCATAAGAAGAAGGGTGGATCTGCTTTGTTGCCCACTGTCCCCCACTCCCATAGTAACTAACACACTGCTTGGCAGTGGACAGTGCACACGAATATAGTATCCTGACTTTCCAGCTGGAATGACAAAGCCTATGTCAAATCAAGGATAATGTTGCAAAAAGTAAGCAGATCTTCAGAAATCCATATGCTGACTCACAAGAGCAAAGCTGTTTCCAGCTCTGAAGGCCAGGAGAGGAGAGGCATTTGAATCCATGGCATATGGATCTTCCCTCGTAACAGAAGATGCAAGAAATGGGATCGTTAGGAATGTAGGTGATGTTTGGTGATGCAGGCATTCTTCTTGTTTCCTCTGCAACACTTGAAATTGACATTTGCAAACAGTAATGCTGGAGGACCCCCAACGGTAACGGGAGATTCTCTGTGGGATGAAAAGGAGTCCACAAGCTCCCTAAAATTGTGTATTTTCACTTATGAAATCTGTTTTCTCTACATCTATTTGAATGTTGTAAGCATAGTGTCATTTTCATGGATAACCCTGCCTGTTTAGTACATTTGATCCAATCATGTCCCTAAAATGCAATTTTTCAAGATATTCTACCTTTCCTGTACTTGTGATGGTTCTTCAACTTCCTTGTAAGCTTCTTTATGCTGAGATTATCACTATAATTTCTTTTAAACCTTCTACCTCATCAATTAACTGTGGATCCTGCCTGCATGGTGATATTTAATAAGTGATCCTTGAATAATGAATGCAAGCTTACTTAATAAGCTTTTCTCTGAATAGAATTAAAGAATGTAGTTTTTGATTCCATAGAAGGAGTTTCAGTTGGACATAAGCAAAAGAACTGAAAATTCAACCAGCAAACACACAAATTCAAATGCACTTAGAAAAGCTGTATTGAGTGATTTTATTACAGCTTCATGATTGAAACTCACAATGCAAAGTGCATTCTATTTCTCAATCATTATTTATCAGGAAAACTTTCTTTGTCAGTGGGAAAATACTTAGTATTCCATTACTGAATTTCTGTGTTAGACAGTCCCCTTCCAAATTTATGTTTTGATTGAAAACCAGTACCCCACAATGTCAAAACTTTATTTATGCTTAGAATGCATCTACTTGCTTTAAAAGTATCACTTGTCATTTCTGTCAAAATGAGTTAGAAAAGTATCTATCACTTGACCTATTTGATATTAACCTACAATAAATCTTTCATCCTATCTCATTGCTGGCACTGCCTTTCCACACCCCACTGAATATGCTCAGGATACAGAACACCTACTTTCCCAACACCTCAAAATAACCAAAGAATGGAATCTATTGTGAGTGAAACCAGTCATACCTATAAGCTACTTAATTTACTTCAAATATACATACTTTGTGTTTAACAGTTTTACATTTAGAGAAAATTATGCAGGAAAAATAGAAAGTTCCCACAAATCTTTAAGCCAATGCTAGTTTCTAACATTATTAGCAACTTGTAATTTGTTACAATTAATGAACCAATACTGACATATTAGTATTAACTCCATCTATAATTTAAACTAGGGTTCATTCAGCATTATACACATCACAGGTTTTGACAAAAACATTATATATCTACCATTGCATTATGAAACAGAAAAGTTTCCTTAAAAATACCCCACACTGCTCACATTCTTCCTCATCCACTCTTCATCCAACCCTTCAACCACTGAACAATGAGCGATCTTTTTACTGTAGCCATAGTTTTGCCTCTTTCAGAAAATCCTGTAGAAGAAATCATACACATGAAGTCCTTTCAGACTGGCTTCTTTCAGTTAACAATATGCATTCAAGCTTCCTCCACCTTTCTGTGTCCTGATCGCTCATCCCTTTACGTCTGAATAGTACACAGTCTTGTTTATATGAGGATGTTTTCAGGTAACAAAGGGAGTTGTCTGAGGTATCCTTTAGTAGAGAAAATAGGGCTTTGTAGCCCAAGGAGCAGGGATTTTAACAGAGGCTGTGCCATCTTTGACTATGTGACCTTGAGCAATTTACTAAAAACCACAGAGTTTTAAGTTCTGCCATCTCTTGAGTGAAAAAATATCATATGTAACTTCAAATGCTCATGCCTTGAAAGTAATGTGCAGTGTCAGCAGAGCACCTGGGTATGCCAGCAGCTACAAATGCAGCAGCTGTGATAGCTATACAAGTAATAATGCCAGGCATGGCATGCAAGAATAGTGTCTTCTCAGCGATATATCCGCACTTAATAAATATCATCCATTTCATAAAAACAGAGTAGAGCAATAATAGCTAACAATGAGACAGGGATGTATAGTCAATTGACAGAAATATAATAAATGAAAATTAAAACACCTCAATCTAATGCAAAGAAATAGGCAGGCACAATAAAGGTAAAGGGGGGTAACTAAAAAACCCTCATTTAATATATCCCACTGGATAGGGATTTCTGAAATAGATGTCTTTATAAATTGTCAGTTAAAATGCTTTGCCAGTTTCAGAAAAGATTATGCACATGATTATTCAGCTATTCTGAAACACTTTCAACTGCTTCATGTTTTCTAAGCATATGCATGTAATATGTCTCCTAAGGACTCCAAAGAAGGTTTTTAGTTACAGTGATGATCGTAGGATGAAAAGAGAGTAGAGATTCATGGACTACATTTACAGATAATCACTGTTGTTTTTCTTCTCTCTACATGTCATTAAGATTATACCAAGTAATACATTAAAAAAAATTTAAATTTGAGATTGTAAATATAGAAAAAGTTGAGGCAAGCAAAATATTTTCAAGTATTTATATTGGTTATGCTTTGCATTTGAAGTAGCTAAACCAGGGCACTGAGTTTCAAGACTTGGAATGAATACATTTGTATGAGGGTGGATTTCTACTTCTGGCGAGATGACTTAAAATGTTGATTTCAAAGAGAAGGAGATAATTTACCAAAGACAAAAATCATAATAATTTGCAACAGGGGTTTGTAAACATTTTCAACAAAAGAGCAAATAGTACAGACTTTAGGCTTTGTAGGCTCTGTATGATATGTGTTTCTACTGCTTAGCTCTGACACTGCAGTGGGTAGAGGAAAAATACAACTCTTTAAAGAAGTAGTTTTTGAATAATTGGTAGAATTAAGACCCTGATATTTTTTGTACAGTGGAAGGATGCAGAGTCTGAGTCAGAATTCAAATATCTTGGTTTTCCATCTGAATTTCCCTTAATGGATTATATTGAGGTATTATTTATCCTTTCTAAGCTTTATTCTCTGTCATTGTCAAATACAAATAAACCTTGCCTCAGGAAAGTCTGACATACTGTAAGCAAAAGAACTTGTGTAAAATACAATATAATTTATGGAATGCAGTTGGAATTTTGTAATTGTTGGATAACTTAAATTCATACATAGAAAGTTGAAACAAAAGTAACATTTGTACTTTATAAATTTGTCATAATTCAGTAAACCATGGGACTTGTGTCCAGATTTCTCCCCAAAGCCTCACACAGTCATTGGGGGGAGGAGGCTCAGAGGTATCTGGATCTAGAGTGTATTATACTGGGATTGACTCATGGTGCAATGCTAGGCTCCAGGGCACTAGGATTAAGAGTGTCAGTGCTACCTGCCCTAGGCAGCCTTGCCAAGATAAAAGGGGCAGAAAGATGCTGTTAAGGGCCCTTGTTGCTTTGCTTCTGCTGTCTTCTACTTGTCATAACCTGGTTCTCCTCTGCATCCTCCCTCTGCTAAGCCATCCTGCATTGGAGCCAACCAATTATGGACTGAAACTTCTACAAAGTGAGCGAAATAGATTTTTCCCACATTAACTTTGAGTGTTTGGTATTTTGTCTCAGTAATGATAGAAAAGCAGCTAAGACAGAATTTGTTACCAGGACTGAGGCTAATGCCATGACATTACCTGCCCATGAGGCACAAGAGACTTTGGAACCGGCTTGTGGAAAGGGGAAGAGTTAGGAAAGTTTTGGAGGTCCTCCCTGAAAATGTACAGCTGGAACACCTTAGGCTGTACATGATAGGAGAGTATGCATAGAGCATGGAAGACCAAAAAACAGATAGAAATTCTGCCAGTAAAGATGAGACTTGGGAGGTTTCTGCTGGAAAAAGGGACTCTATTGGCTATGGGATTCTGCACAGTATATGCTATGCCTTGGCATAAAATTTGTTTAATTTTGCTCATCTTCAGAGATTTTCTCTGAAGCTGAGATTAAGGGTAGTAGATTAATTAATCCGGTCGAAGAAATGTCAAGGCATGTTGAGACAGTGGCATGGCTACTGTTGGGGCTGTTTAGCCAAATTTATGTTAAGAATAAAGAGCATAGAGTCCAGCAGAATGATTTAAAACATTTTCAGTTTGCTCAGAAACTTGTGGCCTGTAAAGATGGAACAGAGAAGAAACTGGTTTTTGAAAAGACTAGCCAAGTCATTCAAAAGAAAAAGCCAAGTATTTCAGAAGAAGGCAACAGTAAAAATGGACTGAGAACATCACAGACCCAACAAGACTCTATCCTCTGCAACCTCAGAATTGAAAAGACAAAAGGCTTTGCTTTGAGAAGAGAGCCCCAGAGCACCATGTTCCAGAATGGCAGCAGCCTAAGGAAGTTGTTCCTCGGGATGTGGTTCCGTAGGCACTCATGCCCTATAGCCAAAAGAGAAGGAAGCCTGGCTGCTGCTCCAGCTGGTGGCAGACCTTGGTATCATCCATGTGGCGCTAGTTTTAGGTGCATGAAGAACGGCAGAGTTGTGGCGTCAGGAGGGTTTCCACCCAGATTTCAGAAGAGTCCTGGGAGGGAAGGCACTGTGCCTTGACCGGGCAGTGTGTGAAGCTGTGAGTGTGAAGCCAAAGGTGCCCTGGAGACCTAAGTAGTTTGGAGGTCAACCACGTGGATCTCTGAAGAAAACTACAAGTTGGGAGCAGAGAAAGCCCAAGAAAGAAGCCATTGGAGCTACTTCAAGTGCCATAGGGGCAGAGCCACCCAAGCCCTTAGGAGTTCGCAGCTTGCCACAGATTGCTGGGAATAGGGGAAATGGAACTGTGGGATTTAATGTTTGCCCTGCTGACTTTTGTCTTGCTTTGTTCTCATTCCTTGTTCTCCCCGTTTGTAAATTTTTGGAAGGGAAATGTCTATCTTGTGTGATTGCATGCTGGAAGAGCTTTAACTATCTTTTCATTTGTACAGGGACTCGCAGCTAACAATTCACCTTAAATCTCAGAGAAGATTTTGGACTTGAGCCTTTCAGCAATGCTGAAACTGTTAGGACTTTGTCAACTCTTGAAGATGGACTAAATGTCTTTTATATAAAAGCATATGCATGAGTCTTTGGGGAGTGCAGAGGCAGAATGTTATGGCTTCTGTCTAGATGTCCTCCCAAAGCTTCATATGGTCATATGTGGGGCATTTTAGGGGTGGCGGGATCTAGAATATGTTGATTCATGGTGCAATGCTAGGTTCAAGTGCACTAGGATTAAGGGCGTGAGTGCTACCTGCCCTAGGTAGCTTCAATAAGATAAAAGGAGCAAAAAGACACTGTTAAGAGCCCTTATTGCTTTGCTTCTGCTGTCTTCTACTTGCCATGAATTGTTCTCCTCTGCTAAGGTACCATGTCTGGAGTCAGCAACTATGTGCTAAAACCTGTACAAACTGTAAGCTAAATAAATCCTTCCCCCTTTAACTTGTGTCAGGTATTTTGTCTCAGTGAGGAGAAAAATGTAAGACATAAGGTAAAGTATAAAAGACCCTTAGCATGATGCTTGGCACCTATTAGAGTGTTCAGTTTGATCTTAGCTGTTGCTGCTGCTAAGGAATACAGCACGGTATGAGACATATCCATTCATAAACGAATTCAGCAGTACAGAGTACGATATTATGTGTGCCATGGCAAAGACACAAAAGTCACATCTGATGTGGAATCAGGAAAGGATCCATAGATAAATGTCACTTGAACTGCTTGGGGACTTTTAATGGTATTTCAGTTAAATTAGCTGAAAGATATTAATGGTAAAACGGAGGAGAGAAAAGAAAGAAGGGGTTGATAGACATTCAAAGAGCAATAACTTGACATAATATAGAGAATAGGTGTGTTTTCTATACAGACTTCAAAAGAACCCTGAGTGCTAAACATTTTCATACATATTCTGTAGAGTTTTCCGCTGTTTTACTTTTTGCAAAGTTACTTTTGAAATTGTCTTAAGATAAATATTATCCAAACAATCCTAATATTTCCCTCAGAGGATAGAAAAAAATCATTTGTTATTTAATTATCATTTTCTTCCCCTAAATAAAGATATTAAAAATATGATGCTTTAGTCATCAGACAGCACAATGAGATGTGGTAATATAACAGATATTAGCTAATAACTACCATTAAAATTGGGGTTTTTTTGTAAACTTAAATTAAAAATTTTGGAGCATAAGTGATAACACTATATTTATTTTAATTAAAATACAGGAAAATAAAATTTAAAAAACAAAGCTTTATTGGTAGAAAGTTTTCTAGGGTTATTTGAAACCTGAAAGAAATGGAAACAATACTTATGAACAACTAGCACAGAGAAAACTGTTACAATCTTTTCTTAAAAAGACCAATTAAAACACAGAGTTAATTTGTAGTAAGTCAGCCACTGTCAGCATTTCAAAATTTGCTATCTCTCTATTTATATCTTCACAGGTTCACATTTTTTTAATGTGAAACTTGTGCTTACTAGTGTTAAGTCCTAGAGATAAAGATGCAGCTTCCCTGGAACAGCTGGATCTAATTAGAACCCAAAGTTCTGATTCCACTTGATCTGATTTACCCATCTGCATGAAGTCATTTCACCATAAATAGTGTAAGCTAAAACTTTCAGTTCAAACCAGAAAAAAAACCCTGATAATCATGGTTCTTGTTATTCAGGGGTCACTGAAGTTTCTGTTTAACATCACAGCATTTCTGTGTGGGCTGATTCCATGGTTTATAATTTCTCTGCTGATGACTAAGTAAGTGGAGAAGTAAGGTTTTTATATCATGCATCTATTTTTAAAATTTTAATTGAAGCATGTAAAAATTGGCAGTGTCAGATATAGGTATAAAATATTCTCTAATGCCACCAACTCTTCAATGTACATGTTCATGTCTTTTGTTTCATGTGTGGTATGCAAGAGGACAACTGCTTGAGGTTTCTCAGTGCATACATTGGGCATTTCATAAACTCTAAAAAATTCAACATTTGGAATGTGAAAGACACCATCCCTTCCTTATCCCATCATTTTTGAGGGATGGTGACTATAGGGTCAAAAACATTCTCTGACTTCCCTTCAACTCATACGTAGGACCCAGGAAGGAAGTGCCAACTGGAGCTCCAACAACCTTCCATGTCAGCCTACAGATTTCCAGGAAACCCTGCCAGGGAAAACAAACCTTCTCCAATATTGACATTCTGACTTCTTACAACATAACAAAGTTCACTGTCAGTTTTAGAAATCAGAGGATAAAAACAATGTTCATCTAAAACTAGACTGTTAAAAGTTTGGTGTTTATCTTTATGCACTGATTATTTTATGCACACAATTTTTTGAATGCTGCCCACTTTAATACATTTTGTCCAGTTTCCAGAAAATGAGTCAATCCTCATGACTATCCTTTTCAATAACTAAATAGCATCTTATATAAAGGCACCACAATTTAAAACAGCATTTTGTTGTTAATACAGTTTCCAATTTGATTAGGATGTAGTGGTAATCCTTGTATTGCTGTCTGGTGCATGTATGGTTCTGTTCTTAGGGTAAATTTTTGTACTGGAATTCTTGAGCTGCCCCATATACATTTCAAGCCTCCTAACATGTATTATCCTAAATTGTTCTTTGGGAAAGAAACTATTTCAGTGTATAGTTATGCTTTCAAAGAAAAATATTGCTTTGTGCATGTATAACTAGTACTGATATTATTATTTCCTAATACTTTCACGTTTGTTTGGTAAAATATACATCTTATTTTAATGTTCCTTACACTTACTAAAAGTGAAACTAGACATGTTTCACATGTTTCCTAGACACTTCTGCATGCACGTAAGTAACTGCACAGTGCCCAAATTAGGAAATTGTCAAAAATTAAAGAAATTACTGTATGATTTCACCTGAAAGGCTCAGGTACTACCTTTAATCAGAGTTTAGAAAAACTCATTGGGGAATCAACTTGAAATACAGAGTTAAATGGGAAAAATGACTTAAAGAAATTTTAAACGATTTAAGTTGTATTAAAGAAAGATAATGGCAAAAGCTGAACGTGGTAGAGATACATACTGAACAAGTCAAAGACAGATAAGTAAAAGATTCCAAATCCAGTCCTTGGGTAATGGACAGGAAGGATTGTGGTCAGGGCACCATTAAAGGTGCATGGAACAAACAAACTGAGGGAACAAGACACAGCCAACCATTTCCTTGACTGAATTATGGGTCTTTGTAGAGGAGCCCTCTAGAGATGCACTAGTCCAACCAGGCAGTTTCCACATGAGAAAGCCGAGCCGTTAAGTACTTTGCTGAGGGTCTCATCCTGTCTAAAGAGCCAGAAATAGAATCTAGGCCTCCCAATCCCCTGGTCAGTGCTCCCTGCACAATTTTAAAGGATTAAAATATTTTTGAGCAAAGTTATAGGTTATAGCTGCCTCTTGAATGAATCATTTAACTTTGCTGAAACTCCATTTCCCCATCTTTAAAACAAGAGGACAGAACCAAATAAACATGAAAATTCTTTGCTCTTACCAAAATGATTGGATTTCACCTGCATACAGTCATATTCAGGTTGTTTCCCAAACCATGCTGATCTTAAAAAACAGCTTTGTGTGTTTCCCTGCATATATACTTCTAGAGATCTGAACTGCTTTCTTCCACCCTGTGGGCAGGTAATTCAGAAACTGTTCTGGTTTTTGTTTTGAATTGAATTTTCTGAACAGAATTGTTTCTTGGCCAAGATGATTTATAAGATATTTTAGACCCCAAAGCATTCTTTTAAGAAAGTTATAAACATCTGTGAGTAGAGACAGTGCCAGTTTACTACATATTTTTTCTGACTCAAAAAAAAACTAGTAGGCTACATTAAATGTAATTTTTCATTGGAATGGAAGAGATCCCATATATATATTTCCCCATACTGCCTATGTTTTTGTGCATAACCTTTGCATAAACCATGACATCCAAGTCCAATTTTCATGGAAATACATCAAAGTCATGGCAATATGCATAGTGCACTAAGTGTACACACTCGTCCCAAGCCAGGTTGTTTAATGTTGACATGTATGAAGTGACTGCGTCATGCAATGTGTGATAGTAATAAGACAAAGAGGATATGCTCTCTGTCCTTCTGTTTCTTTCAACCTTATTGGAAATAGTGACATTAGTTGGAAAGGTGTGTAAAGAGAAGATGTAGAGCGCTCGGCCTATACCTGTCAACACCACAAGGACACTAGCAAATGGACAGAAGCCCCCGACGAAAATGCTGAGTGTTGACTGGCACTTGTCTGGTGGAAGGGAGCCTGAAAAGGAAAATGGCTTGCAGGCAGTTCAGCTGCTGGTAGAGAAAAAAAAAAAAAAGATGCAGTGTGTCTCTCAAACATTTATTGTGGGCAAATGACTCTTCCTTCAGTGAGGATACAAGTAGGAATGCAGGAAAGATGTGCCATTCTCTTTCCTTATCACAGAGGAGCGCAGTGCAATGTACGTTCTGTGAATTCAGCTGAACTTTGGCTGCTCACATTTCTGGAGTTGTTTGCAACACTAGGTTAAAGGACCCCTGAGCTGAAGAAGAAGGAATACTTTGTGCAAGTACTAAGAGATACTATCAGAAGAACTAGCTGGTTCTCAAGGCTGGAAAATGATGAGAAAAATTTTCCCATGTCCTAAATCAGACACTGGGAAGAGCTTACAAGAAATGAAGGATTGAGTCGAAACAGTCCTGAATGTGTTTGACCCAAAACGGAGAATTTGATGGTTCTGAATTCATTGGATAGAAAAGCTATTCTGTCAGCATATCTTTTTAAATAAAATTAATATGATGTGACTAGAACCAGTATATTCTAAACACACTGACCTTTTTTGTGCTTAAGATAAATCTCATACCCATAGCTATTACTTAATGTACTCACTCATTGTCCATCTCTGCAACAGTAATTGTAGGCAAAACTTAATATAATAGGAATAATATTTTAGTTAGAAACTTTGGCCCAATAGTATAATCATTGTTCTCTCTGGTGTCATTCTTAAGCTTTTAACTTCCATTGGAAGATCCCTGAAGAACCTTCTCAGTAATGCAGCTGAATAGAAGAGAAGTTTACTGCATGAGACTTTAGATACTGTTCCTGGTCAAGGATAAATAGACACAGTTGTGACTTACTTTGCAATACTATAGGTATTTTCAAATAGGAAGAAAGGCATGATTTTCCAAATATGTAGTCTTCATTAATTATTTATTTGCTGTTGAACAGATTGTCTTGCTCTCTGGTACATACTATAATGTAGAGAAGATAGAAAAACCAAGAGGTTACAGGGTCTAACTAGAGATCAACCCTTCCATGAGACATCATGTTCTGCATCTCTGAGGCAGGGAAAAATCCACCAATTTCTGGGTCTCTTTGGTAGATTTTCACAGGAAATGAGAGTTCAGATGAGTCATATTACAGAGCCCACTATCCATTTCTCGAATATGCTTTCTTTTCAGAGGAAATAGTATACCTGTTCAGGGCAACCTGCCAGTTTACATCCACCATCCCTTAGAAGATCACAGTAAAAGAAAAATGAAATTCTGCTTAAAAGAGTAATTTACATTATATACCCATTATATACATTTATATGAATGTCCACATGTATATATATGCAATACACACATAAACACACTCATATATTTAGAAATGGCAAGTAATTCAGAACAGTCTTGACAGATCAAAATATTTTCATGGTAAACACGCAGAATTTTGGACAAACTGTCACTAGTATGTCCATTACTGTAAGATAAGAGAAAGAATAGAGAAACAGCATACAATTCAGGGAAGTAACTTTTCTTCCTTATAAAAGTTACCATCCAAAAATACCTGCCCAGAGTTCGTGACCTACTCCGTGCAAGTGGGCTAAGTGGTGATTTAATGCAGAACTTCCCAGCCATTATTCAACTTCTGTAAAGTCCAATGTGTCATCTGATTAACCCCGACTGAAATTTAATGCTCATTTTTCCTACTCTATCTTACCCGCCAAAGGGCTAAGACAACGTAGAGATAAATGTTAGGCTCTAACTTCTGCTATATTCTTCAAATGTCCATAAACTTCACACCTAGTCATTTCCTCTACCAGAGATTAAGTCTCACCATGGGCTTCCAAAATGTTTCCATGGAATATTTTTAAGAAACAGAAAAGGTCCTAAGGTAATGATTTATTTCACTCATCTATTACTGCATTATAAAAATAATTCTTGAAAGATTACATTTTGCTGCTGTCAGAATATGAAAAGCTTTCTAATTCAGGAGTATATTGTATTCCTAAATTATCTTACATACATAAATTTTAATGGGCAATCAATAGCACTACTATTAAGACTTCAAATTTCTTTCTTCAGTCAAATATAAAATTTTAGGAGGGGACACACCTGTCCTGAATATTTAGCATATTGAGCAGCTATACTTAGGCTACACTGGAAGTCTTATTTCATTAATCTTCAGCAAATACTCATTCCATGAATGCTATGTGCCAAGCATTCAAATATAATCCTTGTATTTTTCAAAAATAAGAAAATATATGGTTTCTCTAACTATCACCTCAAAGTGGAACATACTTTAAGACTTCACTTCAAACTGATGAAACAAATGGAAAGGTCCAAACCTGATCTACACTATGGATTGGTTCCTAATTTGAACTTGAGGATTAGGGTGTTTACGAAAATACCTTTGTGTATACTGTCAAGGTAGCAAAGCTATGTATAACTTAGATTTGTGCAGATGTACACATAGCATTAGGAAAGTGAGTAGCAAATGAGCTAAAGAGTGAAAATATATGACAGAGTAGTTTTTCATTTAGTGTATATAAATAGGTACTAGTCTTGGGAAGTGATCAGAATAAGCTTCTAGATAAAGTTCCCTTTGGTTCTGAAAATAGGACAAGAAAATTTCTAGGGTCGGTGAAGATCCTAAGAATGATCACTTTTGTAAATGTCCCAAGCTTGATATTATGCCCTTTGATAACTCACATTTTCATTTATAAGATGTAAAAATGGGGACATGAATTTTAAGTACATTTCATAAACCCGCTCACCTATTGTAGTCATGCAACAGCTATTTACTATTTACCACATGCAAAACACTGTCTTAGGGTCTTCAGGTAGATGAACAATTAAGAGACCATGGCTTCCTGGAGCTGTCCCTTTAGCAGCAGAAGAAAGGTAGTAAAGTATGAGCAACAGAAGCAAAATTTAAAAATGTAAATTATAAAATCGAACAATAGCATAGAAAAGAAGCAGAGAAATTGAATACAAGCTGGATGTCGGAAATCGTGCTGTTAGTGAAATTATCAGGGTGGGCTGCACTGAGGTGAAGTTTGAGCAGGGGATTACAGCCGAAGCAGTTGACCAGGTGCTTAGAGAAGAATATTCCAGCTGCAGGAATGAGCCAGTACCAAGACACAAAGGTGACAACGCTTTGGCAAGAGGAGAATAAAAAGCAAATCAAGAATAGAGGAGGCAGTCAGAGTCACAAGTGTCAAATACTGAATCATGAGAGCTATTGTAAGGGTGTTTTTTTTTAGCTTTTGTTCCCAATGGAAAGTAGATCTCCCCCGGGCAGCTAGAATGCTTGTCAGACAAAAGGGAGAAACTCTAAGCTGGGCAGTAAAAGAATGATCCATTAGCTGGTGCTCTTTTCCTGTGGCAGTGTAATATTTTTCCATAGGAAACATATCATATTTTGTGTTAAGTAATAAAAACTACCATCAATTGTTTATTGTTCAGTTAAATTTAATTCAGCTTTTGCAAAAGCCATCAGGAAAGTTAATAAATGACTTCTATTGACCATTATAATTCCAAATCATATCAACTATTAGTCCTAAAGGCATCCCATTTACCACCAAATGAGTCTGGATATTTTGTTGTTGTTCTTATTGGATTTAGGGAAATTGTACTATTTTTAAAACTTAATTTGAAGAAACTTGCAGTTTTCAAATTGAAGCAACCACCCACATGCTTATACATTTGTGTTCAGAACATGATTGGAACAGCGAGAATTTTAGGAACAGTAGAATCCACCCCTTTCCCATTAAGGTTCATCTGCCCCTCTATTGATTCAGCTTCCTGAGAGTAGGTCTTGAAAAGCTTCGAGGCAACAATATAGACTGCAGAGAAACGTAGCTTCCGACAAGTGAACTCAGTGAAATATGTATGCCGTGTAACTTTTGCATTTTGGCTTTGCAATGCTTTCTCTCATTCAAACACCAACTTGCCAACAGCCCCTGCCTTTCTTAGTGCAAGAAACTCCCTCACCCACTATATCACCAGGGCAATCATCTTCTGTAAGAATACACGCTGTGGAAACACAGTCTGCTTGATCCGTTACAACCATCTACTTTGACAAATGTGCTCTGCAATCTTGCTGGCAAACGTCACTTCATAGCAAGAGTTGAGGAAATCTGGGATAAAATCAAAGGACCTCAAGGGCAAATATTTGGGGATTTTTGTAGATTTCCTTTATCTTCTAGCCCACAAAATAAGAGTCTGTTTCCTTCTTCAGGCTGACCAGATTGCTGCAAAGAGAGCAATTCATTCTCTTCGTTTGAATGAATATGCAAGGCCATGATTTCACTTCTTCACTGTATCCCTCTGACTCCCCTTCTTTACTTTGAACTTTTCTTACTCACTGCTCAATATAGTTAGCCCTGCCTAAAAGGCCCAGTGATCCTTCCAACCCCAATGTTAGATAAAAGACTGACAATCTGTGCGGGACTCTCACTGTAATCAATCTCAGAGAAAGAAATATCGAAAGAGATGAGGGAGAAGCTCATCCAGGTTTCACAGAGCAGATATTTATACATCGCCTACTGTAAGCTAGAATAAACATTTGCAGATCCTGCGTTGCCTACTAAAGACTGAAGCAAGAACAGTGTACTTTATGAGTTCTAATGAATCCAACAAAGAATCGAGCAACTCAGACAAAGTATCAAATACTGTTTCCCTAATTGATTTGTGGCCTCACTATCATTTGAAAATATTTCATTTGTACAAAGACGATCCCTTTCTTTCTGATTCACTTTCTCTCCCCGCTTCTGTTTTTTCTTCTCCCTCCTTTACTTTCTTTTTCTCCATTTTTTCCCCACCTATTTATATAAAATCAGGAATGCTGATTGTCTGTCTGGTTTTCTACCATGATCAGCCTTATCATTCATCTTTATCCCATGGTCTACACACATCACCACTGGTTCAAAAGCTCATTCTTTCAGCCCAGTTGCAGTGATCTTAGCAGCAGTATGTGAAGAGCAGCAGAATTTTCTGGCAGTGAGATGTTCAGCTCTGCCAGCCTAACACAGTCAAGGTCTAACGGGAGTTCCCCTGCCCCCCAGGCCTGCAGGTATGTTGGTTATTCTGCTCTTGGCTCTCATTTGAATAGAGGCCAGAAACTCTGCCAAATTATGTGATGATGACAAGTGGGAACCTGGACAAAGCTCTCCGGTAAATGCATTAACTATTTCCTAAGGCCCCGTGCATATGGATCATCCTAAGAGAACTCAGGGAACATAAACTAGTGAACCTTGCAGAGAAGTCCAAATGAGCAGATCTGGTGCTTCTTGTTCCAGAGAGATGTCAACCTTGTCACTTTTCAAATCACCCTAGAATATCTAAACTATTCTTATCCCCGCATCTCTACTCAGACAGAGGCCCTGTGCTGCAGAAAGGAAAGATTTTCACTTTTGAAATGCATTGTCAAGTGTGGGCAGAGCAGCACGCACCCCGCCTGCCTGCGTTCTACAAGTCAGGCCAAGCTTATTGATGTCACCTGCCCTCTGCTCAGGGCGCTTCTACCCCAACTTCAATCTGAGCAGGTGTTACCGCTCCCCCCAGTACCATTCTGTGCCATTCTGTAGACTTAGAAGTGGGAAGAGTGTTCCCCTCCTAAGTGTCTGTGCTTATATTGGCCTTGTTTGGAAACACAACCCTCAGACAGGACCAGTTTAAGGAATATCAAGGAAATCTACCTTCCACCACGTTTTCCTCCCTCCCTTTTGTTAGCATGTGCGGGGTTATCTTTGTAATTAAAGTTTTTTATACACTGATAGACTTGCTCTATTAAAACTCCATCCTTTTGTAACACAGTTCATAGAACTATCGTCTCTCAGCATTTCATGAGTATGCAACGGCTGTCTCGTTTTTCATGAGATACATATGTATATCTGCTATAACGCACTGCCAGTGAACAGTGGTTTTCCATCAAATAGGCTGTCAGTAAAGCTGATTCACTAACAAGAAAGCTGTCAAGCTGTGACAGCTGCTGTCTTTGCTACCCAAACAATCTGCTCTGTGCTAATGGTGACTTCTGCACTCCCATTTATTATACAGTCGTAATGAGCAGTGTCCTCAGAAACACAATCTGAGTCCGTGGATTTGCATACTTGTTGTGTGGGTTTTGCAAAATCAACACCAGCGGAATTAGCAGCTGGATTTCAGTGAAGATTCTGGAAGAATTTCTTTGTTATGGAAGTTGCAGTTAATTCTCCAAAGGTCAGGAGTCATCTGCCATCTAGGCCATAAGCCTCTCTTGAGTTGATACTGTACATCCAGAGAATACGTCTTAAAAAGAATACTGCCTACTTCCCCCCCCATTCATTTCAATCTATTAATAGAGAACTATCTGTCCATTCCCTCCAAGTTAGAGTGGTTGACACTCTGTTCTAATAGGAAGCTCTCAATTTTTAATAAATAATAAATGACCTCTTAATTTTCCATTCTGTGGTTGAACATTTAAGCTCTTCTATATTTGGCTATTGAAATAATTTCCTCTAGTATGATACTGAGTTACTAATGAAGAACTTTATTTTTCAAGTGACTTCCTCCTTGGGGGAAATTTAGACTGGTGAGAACTTACAATTCAAAACACTTAACATTTACCAACTCCACATCATGTTCTATAACTTTTGTTAGGAAAAGAACTTCCTACAATTTATAGTTGCCAGAATTTCCCTGGCTGGAGTTACCAGGGAAGATTAGACAAGGGTGTGAAGGAGGATAATTCACTTTGACACTCTGAGACATCTTCGCCTCTGCAATGTATCATTTTAAGCCAAGAGTATTGTTTCAGTTTCAAGGGAACTCTATGTTCCAGGCAGATTAGAGGTCTGTACCTCAGGAGCCTCTCCAGGGCCAAATTTTGCAGAGAATATGACTCTCCTCACAGCCAAGATTCCTCTTATTGTGCTAACTGCTAACAGCGTGGCCACACATCAACCAAGAAGAATCCCAGTTCAGGTGCATTTAGTTCATAATTCATTTCCCCACAGGCAAGCCATACTGGAAACTCTTAGCTGCACCGTAGTCCCTTCAGTTTGCAAACATCACTTACCCTCAGAGAATAATAATAGGGGATATACTGCGGGACTGTCATTGTGGTGATGAAAATATAATGTGTAAGGCTGGGATTGGCCAATTACAAAAACACGCACAGCAGTTCTACCTTGCTCCATGACCTATAGCCATTCATGAGACAGAGTAGAGGAGATGGATGCTAAGATGAGTAGCCTGAATGTTCTCCTTGGAAATCTCTGGTCCTGACTGGTTTCAGGTCCTCCTGTCCCATTTCTCTACCTCTCTACTAATACATCATAAAGACACTTTGATGGAGGCCCACATCCCCATTTATACTGCCTCTGGTACTGAAGTGCATTAAAGACACCTGCTTGTTGGTCCCTGATCTCATCACTTTGCAGGTCATACATGCCTGGAGCCCAAACACAAGTGAGGAATGGGTAGTAACTCTCATTTCCCTCCTTACCAGTAGTTCAGTGTTTGTTCTGAGCAAGAATGTTAATATACTAGTGTCAAAGGACTGCACTTCACTCTCCAACTTTCTGAACACACACACACACACACACACACACACACACACACACATCCATACACACACACTCCCACTATAACACCGACGATCAAACACACTCACCCTTAAGCCACCCAAAACGCACAGACTGAGAAAACATCGACAAAATGCCTCTAGCAAGAGCAGCAACAAAAGAAATAATAGCAACAAACCTTTGTGATGAGAAGGGGCCTTGGTGAGCTGGCTCTTTGTAGCTGCACACAGACACACTGCAGAAGTGCTGAGTATTGCAGCATTTTGTTTTGAGCTGATGAAAATCATAAACCCTAAACCTAGTGCCCTTGCTTGGGCACAAGGAACTGGTCTTGCATCTCAATTTTCCCCTTGCACTTATCTTCACCTTCAAACACAGACAAATGGTCTTTGCAAAGATAGTCTAGTATTGTGTTTATTCACTCTGCACTTTGAACATCAGGGCATGTGACAGAGAAAATGAGCCTCATGTTACCCGCATGAGACAGGCGTCACCTCTCGTGTGATATGTGGATTGGGATTATAGGCTGACTCTCACCCTCACCCGTGGTGTCTTACTTTATTCTTTATCTTTGACAAAGGAAATGACTGTGACTGTAGCTATTCAAAGCTACAATTTTTCCCTCCCTACTTAGACACTGTGGTATTATCCAGTGAAAAATTTTGCATATGGGAACAAAGGGAAAGATGTAGAGAACACACTGTGGATGGATCCAGAAAGACTACAGCACAGACCAAGGTATATTAATAATGTTCCTCCCCAAGAAAAAGTATGATTATCAAGTAGTTACCATCCGTAAGACAGTTTACCTCCTTTTGCCTCAGCTATAAAATGGATATCATGGTAGTAGTCACAGAGCTGCCACAGAGGTCAAATGTATTGCTGTGTGAAGAGTTCTTAGGGTCATTTCTAGTACAGAATAAGTGCTCATTCCCAGTTCTTAACACTGATCAAAACACAGACTATTTGGAGACTAAAACATCAAAAAGATATTCATATTTTTATTTGGTTTCTCAAGCCAGATGCTAGTCAGATGCTGTGTTTTCCAATTCTCTAATATTTAAAATAATACTACAACACCATATTCTTATTTTACTACTAAACAGGATTAAGGAGGTTAGGGAAATTCTTTAAAGACTTTTAAAGGCTCATGGAGGGAGGAGGGGAGAATGGAAAGGGAAAGCAGATGAAAAAAGGGATTGAAAATGTGTTAGGTGCACGTGCCAACTCCACACAAGGAATGCAGACACAGTGCACTTGCAAACAGGTACTACTAAAAATAAAGGGAAAAAAAGACTCATAGGGAATTCATTCCATTTCAAAGCTCTGTGATGTTTCCTGCTTGTAAATTGCAAGATTTACATGATAAAAGCACATTGGAGGGAGGGATGTGTCTTTGGCAAAGGATTTAGCTGGGATTCACGCAAGGACGAGGAGTGTAAGTAGTAAGATATACAATTTTCTCACAATGAAATTAATTAAGCAGGCACAACCGTGTTGAATATGCTTATCAAATAATCTATATTTGCCAGTATAATAAATATTTCTTGAGTAAAACAAACCTGGATTTGAATCCAGCTCATCAGCTAAGTAAACTTGGAAAGATTACTTAACCTTTTTAACTTCAGCTTTCTCCTCTAAAAGATAAAAATAAATAGCAACAGACATATGGTGTTCCTAAATAAGAAGATTCATTTTAAGAACTTAGTATCATTTCTGGCACATAGTTTAAGCTTATTATAGATTAATTATCATTACTAGTGTTCAGTAAGAAGGGAATCTGTATTCACAATGCCTGGAAACATCTAGAAACATGGGTTAACTGACCTCTGAAAAGTCTCTTACAATATTATCCAGATGATTTTAATTTTCTTCTTTCCTTTACTTCCCTACAGTTTTCTTTTTCTTCTTTTATACTTTTCTTCTCCTCTTTTTTCATAAAGATATAGTAATAAATATGAATACACAATAAACTTTTTTTAACCATGGAAATGTCATTGTGATTGCTTTCCTATTGTGTTTTAATTATGATTATGATTACATAGCACATAATGTACTTTTGTATGTACTTTTTATATAATGTGCTTTTTATATGTACTTTTGTGTAATTTCTCTACGTAGGGAACATTTAAACTTTTCGTTATTATTGTTCATATTCTACAGGAATCAGATCACATAATATCAAATTATATATTTAAAGATAATCCAGTCTAAAAACCATCTCTGAAACTTAGTACTTTTTCAATTTTGTATTAGGATGTATACTTTTGTGTGACTACATAGAATTGAAAATACAGTCATACAATAATATGAAACAAACTCTTTGAAATGAGAGGAATCTATTTTATGCATTTATAAATACCTTAAAGTTCTAGGATGTACAAACTACTTAATGAATAATTTATTTAAAATAGACATAAAATTTGACAATATGTAACTATGTTCTAACATATGTAGATTAGTGGATATATGCACAGGAAAGGTAGACCATAATAGTTTAAATGAATGGTGCATGTTTCTATATACTCATTATGGTATTAGACTCACATGACCCTGAAAAGTGTTAAACTCCATTTTTTCTTATCTGTCATATAAAAAAGGAGAAAAATCTCATTTTTTACTTTGTAACATAAAGTTCATACAATAAATTTCTCCTTATTATCTATATAAATACTTGTAAATCTGTGTATAATTTTCCCAAATTCTTCCCTGTATTGGTGAGCTGTCTTGTCTCTGAGACACAATACTAGACACTCAGGAGTTTAAGCAGAGGTCTAATTTGGCTAATGGGTTTATGGAGTCCAGTCCATGGTTTGCTGTCTCGCAGATGGAAACCTCAGGGTAGAAAGGCATGGAGGAGCAAAGATACTTAGTTCATGGCAACTGGAGAGCAAAACAGAAGACTAGTGCTACAGAGGAATGAGCTAGGGACCAGATTTAGCCCCTAAGGTTACGTCTCCATGAATGCTCAGAAATGTGCTTTACTAATACAAGTTTACCAACTGCAATACTCTAATTTCAAAATGGTGGGTGTCTTGGTTACTTTTCTCTCATTGCTGAGACAAAATACCCAGTACCCAAAATGAAGGGAGGAAAGGTTTACTTAGCTTATAATTTGTGGAGATTTCAGTCCATAATTGGCTGGTTCTGAGGCAGAGTGGCCCACGGCAGAGGGCAAACATTCATGGCACCAGAACACAGAAAAAACCACAAGAGCAAAAGCGAGGAATGGCAGCAAACAACCTCCTTCCTTCCCTTACATTGTAAAAAGGCTACCCCACCCAGGGTGTGTAGCATTCACATAATCTCCATGTCCTCCTCTTCCACAGGTTCAGGGTATATACAAAGCAAGTACCCTGGCTTCCTGCTGAGTCACTCAGCCAAATCTCTAGACTCCCCAAGTTGACACAATGTATCAACCATAACAATCCACCCCTTTTCAACTTGGCAACCAGACACATTTCTTTAAACCAGTTTCCAGATACAATGACATTATATTACATTACAACCATAACATTTTGCCCCCTAAAGTCTCATGCACATCCCTTTATGCAAAAGGCACTTAGTCCATCTGCAAGAGTTGCCAAAGTCCTAATAGTTTCAGCATTGGTGAAAAGTCCAAGGCCAAAATCTCCTCCCAGATCTAAGGCAAACTCTTTAATTACAAGCCCCCCCTACAAATGGAAAGTTAAACACTTCTAACATTCAGTGGCACCAAATAAACATTCCAAAAGGCACCAACAGAGGAATATAGAGCATTGGGACCAAAGCAAGTCCAAAACCCAGCAGGGCTAACATTGTGTCCTGTAATTCCACATCCAGCATCTGAAGCAACTTGTGGCACATTGTGAGCTCCAAGGAGCTTGCATGAGTCCACCCCTATGGCACTTCTGGTGGTTACAGCTCCCACAACTTCTCTCTTAGGCTCTCTTTGCTCCCTCTTTGCAGCTTTCCTTAGATGATCCATGGTCCTGTCTTTTCTAAACTTCTGAGGTCTCCAGGGCACCTTTTGCTTCACACTCACAGCCTCACATATTGCCCTCTCAGGGGCACACTGCCTTGTCTCCCAGGTCTTCTGAAATCTGGGTGGAAGCCTCTTTAACCTCAGAACTCTTGCATTCTCCATGCACCTAAAGCCAGGGCCCCGTGGATGATGCCACGGTCAGCTGCCAGCTGGAGCAGTAGCCAAACTTTCCTCTCTCTTGGCCATAGGAGTCAAGTGCCTGGATCACTAGGTACTCTGAATCCAATTCTGAGGAACAAATTCTCTGTGTGACTGTCATTCTGGAGCGTGCGCTCTTTGGCTTCCTTCTCAAGGCAAGGTCTCTCACCTTTATAGTTTTGAGGCTGCAAAGGGTGGAGACTTGCTACTTCTTGTGATATCCTCACCCCAACTTTTCCATTCTCTTGTTTCTTTTTGGCAACAGAGATCTCCTCAGCTCTATCTTTGCAATCCACAGCTTTACTAGAGCTTCCATTCTGGCCAAAGTAACATTTTAAATCATCCTGCTGGGCTCTTTGCTCTTGATTCTCAATATAAATCTGGCTAAAAGCCCCCAACAATAGCCATGCCACTTCCCCAACATTCGACTGCCTTGAAATTTCTTTTGCCAGATTAATCAGTTCACTGTGCCCCTTAATCTCAGGTTTAGGCAAAGTCTCTGGACACGAGAAAAATGCAGCCAAACTTTCTGCCAAGCTATAACATACATCATCTGGAGTCAAACAACCAGTGCAGTCCTTCTTCCCAACAGAAACCTCCCTAAGCTGGTCTTTACTGGCAGGATTTCTATCAGCCTTCTGGTTTTCCAAGATCTGACCAGAATCTCTCATACAGAACAGCCAAAGGTGTTCCAGCTCTATTCTTTTTGGTGACATCTCCAAACCTTTCCCAATTCTTCACAAAAGCCATTTACAAAGGCTCTTGAACCACATGGTCAGATACAGCCACAGCAACGACCCCATTCCACTGGTACCAAATTCTGTCTTGGTTACTTTTCTGTCATTGCTGAGACAAAATATCCAATGCCCAAAATGAAGGTAGGAAAAGTTTATTTAACTCACAGTTTGTGGAGGTTTCAGTCCATACTCAGCTGGCTCCAAGGCAGAGTGGCACATAGCAGAGGGCAAATGTTCATGGTGGCAGAACACAGCAAAAACAACCAGAGCAAAAGGGAGGAATGGCTGTAAACAGCCTCTTTTTCTCCCTTACATTGTAAACAGGCTGCCTCCACTCAGGGGGCATGTAGCACTCCCATAATCTCCACGCCCTCCTCTCCCACAGGCTCAGGATTTATACAAAGCAAGCCCCGGGCTGGGGATATAGCTCAGTGGAATAAGCGCTTGCCTAGGAAGTGCAGCGTCCTGAGTTCGATCCCCAGTACCGAAAAAAAAAAAAAAAAAAAAAGCAAAAGCAAGCCCCCTCGCTTTCTGCTGAGTCACTCAGCCAAAACTCTAGACTCCCTAAATTGACAAAATATATCAACCATAACAGTGGGCTACTGTTATAAACAAAGCACCTTGAGAGTATGAAAAAATATCCTCTAGACCTGTCTGCAAGGTTGTGTTGCTATAATCCCAGCTATTCAGGAGCCTGAAGCAGAAAGATCATGAGTTCAAGGCCATTCAGGGCAGTAAAACAAGACTCCATTTCAAAAAGATTTTCTATAAAGATCAGAGAACAGTTATAAGTATTATCTAGCTTGTTGCTGAAGGGAACAATGGAACCCTTAGCAGCAAGCCAGTTACATTTTTTATGATATCTATTAAAGACTCCACTGAAAAAAATTTAGTTATGGAAATACTCACTTTTGTAAGTTAACAAAAAGACAAATGATAGATTACTTCACAAGAGTTCAAATATTCCATAAAATTTAATCTAAATTACTCTCAGCTATAAGAAATACAAGTTGTGGATGTAGTCTAGAAAATACCTCTTAGAATGTGATGGAATTTTAGGGACTCTTCTCTCAGAATAGAGCTCACATTTTGGTAACAAAGATTCATTCCCACTTTCTGTCAATCCATTGATTCCTCAATCCATGAAAACCTTTTCATTATTAGTAATTCTCAGCTTTTGTAGTTTTTGCTTATTATGTAAAATTCTATTGACCATGGCCTCTTCACATACATCTCCACCATTCTAATAATTAAAAAGAGCTAAGTGACATAAAAATGTAAGGATTTAGTGAAGACTAGGGATGTATGAAATACTTATGCACAAACACCCAGGTTATTAATTTTCCTGAAACTAATTAGAAATAGAAAGTGATTTTCTTCAAGTCTCTTGAATTTTTTATTCCATTTACTTTTTTAGCAATACCAACAAAATTTTCTCCTCTGAATGTCTTTTACTACAATTTAAAAAACATATCTAGTTATATCAGAATCTAACATAACACTACCATTGTAAGGATTGGGATTGCTAAGGAAAATACACTTAAAATGTTTGAAAAATTATCAATAACTACAGAATATAGAACATTATAAGTACAAGACAAAGACAAAGATCGCTTTTGAAATTTCGATTTCCATCTTTGTATTTTTTCTAGGACAAGAACTAAAATATTTATTGATATTCAGGATACTATGTGAATAACATGATTTAGATGATGTGATGCATTCTTATGTGTTTAGTAGCAGAAGACACACAGTTTTAAAAATCCTCCCTCAATCCTGGAACTTTAGTCCTTACCTATGACATCAGTGGATACCTTTGCACAAGTGACACAAACATTTCTAAACCAGGCCAGTCTTCTCTTCTCCTACCAGTTTTTATACATCTGTCCTCTAATACTGACTCTCCTGGACAGTATCCCAAACTCCGTTTCCACACTGGCCTTAGGACTTTCATCCGGGACATGCATTGTTCTACAGCGGCTTGACATGATGACCCATCCATTTCTCCGAGGCTAACACTCAGTAGCAATTTTTAACATCTTCATCCTTCACTCCCCTTAAATCCAGTTTATCACCAACCCCATCCATTTTGCCTCTTAAATAATTCTCTCAAACCCTTTCCCATCCTGTGTCTCTGTCACCAGCTCTGTGTTGCTACCTCAGCACTGATGGTGACAAATTTCTTGACTGTTCCATGCTGTGCTTCCTGGCTTTCCTCTAATATTAGACCCACTTCTCACTCCAGCTGACTGTTTTGTTTCTCACTCTTTCTCTCTCTCTTCCCCTCTCTCTCTACCTCTGTCTCTATCTCCCTGTCTCTCTCTGTCTCTGTCTTTCTGTCTCTGTCTCTGTCTCTGTCTCTCTCTCTCTCTATATATATATATATATATATGTATTTTTTTTGGTGGGAGAGTGTTTGTTTTGTCCCGAGAAAATAAAAACTAATGTACATTTTCTTTTTTGATATCTTGATTAGGAGCAAGAGAATCCAAGCATTCTTTTCTCCTAAATATCATTGTCTTCTGGCTTTTAATATCACATAGTACCCTTAATGTCTGCCTGGACAAACACTAAGATTTCAACCATTTTTTTCTGGATCTGTTTCCCCTGCTCCCATTTAATCATTTGGATTTTTAATCATCCATTGTTCCTCAGTTGGGGGATTAAAGCAAGTATTTTCTTTCTTGACTTCTTGACCCAACCTGATTCTTTATGCCTTCCTGGCCCATGAATCTGATTTTTAAATTTTTACATTTGCAAGTGTCATTGAATTGTTTATCTGTCTCCACTCAAAGAGGTAGGAAATTCTCCTCCTACAGGGAGTCCTCATTCTTTTCATTTATTGATAAAATTTAAAATCTGGTCATGAATGAAGCACAATTCAGCAATCAAAATCCATCTCCTAACACTGAGTAATGAAGAAGCACAGACAGACCTTCAGGTCGTAGCAGCATGGGTGACTCACAAGAACATGGGGATAAGCCTAGGTTCCCAAGGTGGGCCTTTGTATTTTCCCCAAAAACAAAGTATTCAAAGTATGACAAAGAATCAGAAATTGTGGCTGCTGACCTCCACCTATTTGGAACTCAGTACCATTGGCTTTGAATGAATCTGGCCTTCCATCCTGCAGGTTTGGTGAAATACCAATAACATGCAAAGTCCCACCTCATCTTCACTACCGACCCATATGTGCCGGGGCTGTCAAAGTTAGTACTCAGAAGCCTGCATGTCACAGCCAGCTTGACTGGTGTCTGCCAAGGCCCCTGGCACTGCCTGTGTTTGGCTGCCATCAGTCTGGCTTATTTTGCTGAACCACCCACTGGGTCCACCTGCTCTTTATTTAAGGTCATGCATGGCCTTCCAGCTGCACAGAGCAATCCTATGAAAAAAAAAAAAAAAAGACTCTTTTAAACTTCTGTCCTCCTGTAGGACAACAGTCATTCAAATACTTATTCTCCTAAGACAAAGTCCTGTGAAAATCCTTGTGTGGACCACAGTAAGACCTAAAGCTAAGGCTACATTTTTGGTCAAAGCAGTTCAAAGGTGGCCACACCACTATAAAGATAACCCACGTAATGCCTGTAATGTCAGGTCTGAAACAACATAGTGTCAACCAGGCTCTCTTTTCTGGATGCTTAATTTGCTGCTGAAATTCTTCTTCTTTTCTATGTGCCACCAGGGTTCAGGCCCAAGTGCCCCAGATTGCAGCATTCTCTGAATGTGATCTTGGCTTCCAGTCACAGACACACTGGAGAACCACAGTACGCTGCTCATGTATGCTGACTGGGTTGGTAACATCTCCCCCAAAACACTGCTTGAATCACAGTGGCTGTGCTGAATGCTGTCCTTTTGGCAGCTGAGTACTCCAGAGAAGGGAGAGCAAGGGGTCAATCAATAAGTGACCATTTCCTCCCCCGTATTTACACGCGTCAACCACTCCGCTTTCTTTGGGTGTGAGAGTGAGCAAAAGTGTGGAGATAAGTCAAAGGATCTTAGTGGAATTAATTCAGGTTCAAGGAGTATAGAAAGGTGATTGGGGGCTGGAGGTACAGCTCAGTGGGCTAAGTGCTTGCCGCTGAGCACTAGGGCCCTGAGTTCGATCCCCGGTCCCGGAAAAAAAAAAAAAAAAAAAGAAAGGTGACTGGTCTCACAAAGTGGAGTTAATTCAAGTTGAAAGAGTATAAAAAAGTGATTGGCTCCATAGAATTCTGAGCAAAAACTATTGAATGCAAATTCCTCCAGTCGACTTACCTGTCCATGAAAAGAAGGACTTCTTTCCAGCTCTCGTGCCCAGATAATCCCTTCCCCGGGACATTCCATTCCTACTGAAGCTCTCGCGCATAGCTTAGCCCTTGACTCCTGAAATGAACAGAAGCGATTTTGCTACTTTTAAATTCAAACTCCTCTAGTCTACCCTGCCTGCAATATAATCACAAAAGCTTGAACTTCTGGCCACAAAAGATTATCAGCTGTACAAGTAATGGACCTTGGAGATCACTCAGTGAAAATGAAGAATAGTAAACCCTAAATTTATGACTGCTGAGGGGCTTTATTATGTAATTAGCGAGAGACTAAGAGGAATTCCTGTGGCATTTGCTAAGAACAGGGAGCTCTAGGGGTAGGGAAGATGCAAACTAGATACAAAAGAAGACAGCTCCTCAGGGAGACTGAGCACGCTGGATCAAATTCATGGATGATAAGTGGCTTTAAAAACAGGAAACATTGCTTTTAGTATCTCTGTGAATTACACTACCATAAACAATGTGCAATTTGCACAGTTTCAGCTTCAGATTATAGGATTAAATCTCATTAGAGGCATTTTAAAAGTTGTGTGCAGGTATATTTACTTCCCAAAATATATCATGCTCATCATTTCATGAAATTTCATATATATTGGGAGAATCAATGCTTTCATAGATTGATAGGAAGTACACTTCCCACTTCATTATTTTTGTTCATCTATCAGCAGCCTATAAAATAAAAAGCCATCTTTGAAAAGCTTTACCATAAGTCAACAGACTGGAGAGTTGAAAAACTGTAATTCATTCATGCATTCACTCGTATGACAAATATTTATTATGTTCAAGGCATAGTTCCAGCTACAAAGGCTATTCCTTAGTAATTGACATACAATAAATAATAAATATTTGTGCATTTATAGAATAAAGTGGTAAATAGGAAATGCACTCTACCTGAGAGGTTATAATGCACTTAAGGAGATAATAGAATAATTATAATAATGATGCTATAATAACAGTATGCTATATTAATATGATAATAAATTTTTCTGTATACAATATAGTAATGTCATATAAAATAAAATGGTTGCATATAAAGTTTATTATTAATACTACTATCAGATATTCAACAATATTGGTTCATATCATATAAAAATTAGTGTTCAAGTCTATAAGTGATTTTTATAATAGAGCACACAAGTGAACTGGAAATAGAAGTAAATACTACACGGTGAAATGCCATATGAAACAATCATACCCAAAGTGCTCAGCTGATGGTAAGTTGGTGAAATCTAATAAAAATTTTGTTTGTACATGGACAGTACATAAATATCACTATACACTACACAAATACAGTTATAGTTAGACACAAATATCTGCTTATCAGTGGATGGGTTATGCTGAAGAATTTGAGGAAGGTGAGCCTTAAATACATACAGTCCTCTAACAGAAGGATAAACACTCCTTTACATGGTTCAGTAGTATTTGCATGGTAACACTGTGCATTTTCACCTCTCTGCTGCCTACCATTTGTTCCTTGTACTCTTAGTATTCACTCATTTACTTGCCACATATCTTGGAGGGCAATTTTATCATCCCAGTCTTACAGAGTCAAGAATTAAACTTTTTAAATTGTTGATATATTTGCCCTAAACTAGTAACTCATCATAAGCAAATATTCTAATCAAACAACTTCTTAATACAAAGCTTTTAACAGGTCCATAATGTGAATGTCCATATTATGAATTTTCCAAATAAAAATGTTCTTGTTGATTCATGCTGGTTCTTTATTATTTATGTGCTCTTTGTTCACTGAGAGTAATCATTACCTTGGCCAGAAGCATGACAAAAATGAAACCTTATTGGTTTAAGTTACAGTTTCTGTCAAGGTTATGTTCTGTTTAGTGTTATTTTTCATGAAATTTTACAATAAAATGTCATCTCCATTTTATATGTTTTGACAGTCCACTAGATGTAGTATCTCATTCTAAATTTTAAGAGTGGAAAATTAATGTAGGGCTCCGTGTTTGTGTTTGTGTTTCAATTTGTGTTGGGGGAGTTGTTTAACTTGAATGATTTGGCAAAGAATGGACATCAAAGACTTAGGAAAATAGGTTATACAATATACATTTGGAAAAGAGTTCTTGTTGGTAGAAACCAATTATTCTTTAAATTTATTAAATGTGAAAATTTTGTTAAAAAGTAATTATATCTTTTGATTTGTGGTATAAAGGGCTGACCTCTCAGAAAAACTACTTGGCTTTACACACACTAGCAGAAAACTTCTAATCATCTGATTTTTGGCTTTTTATTAAAATGTCTAAACAAGCATATAATTGTTTATAAAATTAAGAAAGATAATAATCTTTACTTAAATATTTTGAAGGGAGCCTATGCATTAAGTGAATAAGTTAATGAAACTGAAAATAAAATTTGATGGAAATTGGCAAAAACCAAAAAGTGGACAGTGCTTTTTGCCATTTATAATTAATTCCATGCAAATATTTGTTTAATCAGACAATGTGGTTAATCACCAAGGTGAAATTGAAAGTTACCAACATTGAATGCTTGTATAAAAGTTAATAAATTCAGTTCATAATCATTATGCACATGCTAGTTATAATAATTTACTGTCCATACCAAATCTTTATAAGCATTGTAATTAAATATAAAATGCACATTAGAATTATAATGAGTAATTAGGGCAACATAACTAATATGCATGAAAGTCCCAAAGCTCATTAAAATGTTAAAAGACAAAACCTGTTTTACCTGGTGTTTTTGCATATTTTCTATAGCTAAGTGAATGCCAGGAGTCTTTGTATTGTTTTACCAATTTTTGGTTTTTATGAATTATGCAGTTAAAATTCCCTGGAAACATTTGGTTCAGATACCAAATACAGACACGTTTCCATTCTGTAAGAAACAGAAGACACACACACACACTTACACACACACACACACCATATCAAACATAGCATCTGAAGCTAATATGGTGCCATCTCATAGGATTACTTCAGGGTAAGGAACATAAGACCATGTGGGTCTTTATTTCACAACAGGAAACTTCTTGAAAGAGTTTGTCCATTATATACACAATAGGAGATGTTTTATTCACCAGTCTTTACATTTGTTATAGCATACCTATAGTTTTCTACTACTATGAATTTCCAAAGTTAAATACTGATGAACTCAAATCTAGAGAATCATTAAAAATTAACCATAATAATGACAAAAGTAGGACATGTTGCTTCTAACATTGTTCTGAAACCATGAATTCTTCATCCTTTATAAATACTTTGCTTTCCATATGTCCAGTAAACACAGATCAGTTTTTCAGCTTGAAATTATCTATTCTAATTTATACACAAAGTGAATAGATTATTTGGGCTCTCAGTATATTTGAGATTTAACTAATAATGAAAATTTCTAGTAGAAATAAATGCTTATATCCTTAAAAAGCATATATGTTCATTTGACAAAATATAGCTGTGCATGTCTAGAATATATAACTTTTTCAGGTAAATTTTTAAATTTAGATTAAGTTATAAATGAAAAATGAATACATAGAAATTATTCTATTTCTACATCTTTAATTGTTAGAATTTATTCACTAAAATGCTTTGAGAAATATACATTAGAAAAGGACATTCATATAAATATTTAGCCACCTAATACAAATGTATTCAGTTATCACTTATATAATCCTTGAACACAGTAAGAATATGCATATTATATTGAAGTCATTGGAATTTGAATGTGAGCTGAAAAAGCCTGCAGGGTGAATTGTAACTAGAACAAAGAATTACAATATTTCATAGACATACTGAATTCATTCATTCTTCACATTAATTTGTTCAACAAATCCTTTTTAGGTATTTGCTACCTTTCTGGACCAGGATAGGCCAGAGAGAAACCCAGAAGAATGTGGCACAGCATTGACAAGTTTCTAATTTCATTAGCACCTTGAGCTTCTCTAAGGAAGGACTGATTTTAATCTATACTTGACCACTACCACTCAGGACATAAAAGGAATGAAGATCAGACTATAAAACCCAGAATAAATGCACAGCTAGTAGATGACACATGAAATGGAAAAATACCTCCCGAAGTGTAAATTCTCCCCACTGTAGTCACTGTGAAGAAGTGAGGACCCTTTTCTGCCACTCCATAGATACTTTCTGGGAGTCCAGCTGACCCTTTCCTGACACCCCCGCTTCCAGAGCTCTTGGTTTGCAAAGCACTTGCTGTCATTCTTTGGTTACCGTGGGTCACTCTGCTCTCTGCAAATGTCTTCACTAGTCTGCTGTTGATTCTCAAGTACTCTAGAATCCACAGCCCATTTCAGACACTCTGTTTTCTCACAGGATTCTCTTTGGCCTGGGTATGGAGGAGACTGAGACAGAGTAGTAATCTACAGGTAATAATCTGCACAGGTCTTTGACAAATACTCCTCTCCCCTCCAGATGTACGAAGAGTCATAGACTTCGGCCTCATTCCTAATAGACGCTACCATATGCTGCTTTAGCAAATCGGCGCTGTGGGTACGATAGAGAAGGAACGCACACACGAGAGATAAATGCCAATTATCACATGCCCTAGAATTCTGTAGTTATTCACCCCCAGCATTATTGTGGCTATAGCTGACTAAAATACAGTCTCAGCCTCAAAGTTAGCTGCGATGGCTTTCTGTGACTCAAAATATATTGTAGCAGCCATTGAACAACTGCCTAAATATTTTTCTAGATCCCTTTAACCTAATATGTAGTGTTTTATGTCATTATGTAGTGTTCCATGTGATGTCACCTAAAATATAAAAATGAAACTCTAAAGTTAACCATTTCATTTTGAATGCATTGTTGTCTTATTTCAATACTGTCATTAAGACGGTAAGTTTAATTGTAACTAGTCATCTAAGTAGGTACAAAGAAATGAAAAAGCACATAGTACTATTATATAGCAAGACTTACCAGAACTATGAAGATGAGATATATGCAGAGAGTCTCTTACTCATTTTAGAAGCACACAACATTAGAAATTTTGAACACACCAGTGATAAATCTATGGAAATTTTCTACTCAGCAGTGGAAATGATATTACAGCATCATTTTTTGGTCCACTTCAAAATCTGCCACACTTCTGTAATTCATAGATTTGGGCAGTCACTGTATTTCTGAGTGAGTGTGTGTGTGTGTGTGTGTGTGTATGTGTGTGTGTGTGTGTGTTGGGATTGAACTCAGGGCCTTCATAGTGAGTTGCATCACCAGCCCTTTATTATAATTTATTTTGAGATGGGGCTTGCTGAGTCACTAAGTTGCCCAGCCTAGGCTCCCACTTTGAGCCTCCTTGCTTCAACTTCCCAGAGTGCTGAGACTCACTGAACAACAATCTTACTTTAATTTTTAAAGAGGGTGTAGTATGTTTCAGATACTGGTACAGGAACATTAAATCTGTCACTGAACAAAATGCTTGCCCCTTGTGGATGGTACACATTCCTGTGAGAGAAGAGGATTCTTATCAAAGTCCTGTGTCTTGTATAGTATGGCAGGGAGAGAGGTCCTTGGTCTGCAGAACAATGTATTTAAGAAGATAGAGGTTGTAGGGTGAGGTGTTTAGGGCTGCTATTTTGTACATAAGATCAACAGTGTCCTCTGTAATAAGGCAGCGTTTGAGCAGAGACTGGTAGGAGCTGAGGAGAGAAAAGCATGCAGATACCTGAAAGATGGACATTCCAGACTGAGGAAGTGTGAAACCAAAACCCTGATGAAAGGGCGTTTTAGGTGTGTGTTCTGCCAGTGT
Organism: Dinomys branickii; assembly: GCA_004027595.1. Lineage (NCBI taxonomy): Eukaryota > Metazoa > Chordata > Mammalia > Rodentia > Dinomyidae > Dinomys > Dinomys branickii. The sequence continues at coordinate 233,838 of PVLD010000680.1, forward strand.
CACCGTCCAGTCCTGCTAAAGAAGACAGGGCGAGGAACAGAAGATGCGGTTACAGACGTACCAGGAAGGTCAGGTCATTTGGGACCATGTAGACCACTGTAATTATATTTTACTTGTGTTCTGACTGAAGGGGGAAACATGCTGTGTTAGCAAGTGTGGATGGTTTGACTTCACAGAAAACACTGGGCTGCTGTGTTGATAACAACCTGGAGAAGGAGGAGGAGCAAAGGCAGGAAGGAGATTGCGATAATACTGTTCCAAGCACAGGAATGATGTATGCCCAAGAAAATGGAAACGCTCATTAACTTGACTGGACCATTTCTCATTCTGTCTATGTATCAAAATATCACTCCGTAGTGGTTCCATATGTGCAATTATTGTATCAAATAACAATAACTTCTTTATTTTACAAATGAGGTAATATTTTACTTGCATAATAGCCATGGGGTAAGTGAGAAGTGACCAGGATCCAGAGGTACTTTAAAATCAGAACCAACAAGATCATGGAGTCTCTCAAGACTTAGAAATGCTTTGTCAGGACATCGATGAACTGGTGAGAGTAACGTTCAACAAGTACACAACAAAAAAGTTTTTCAGGAGAGAGAGGGAAATAGTGAAGACGAGTGATTTCACTTAGGCACTAAATGAGATCGACATTATAAAGAAGGTATCAGCTGTATTTTATATAGATATTTCTGAGAATGAGAGAAAAGAGACAAACAGTGTTTCTGATAATTTATTCATGGCTGCTTTTACTGAAATGGAATTTCGTCTTTGTCAGTCAGACTTTTCTTCTCTTGATGCACTCTTCAGTTGTCAAATTACATTTGCTGCTAGGCAGAGTTCCCTCAGATTGTGTTTTTATTTAATCATTGTAGGAAGAGTGACACTTTTTCCTTGTAAAATGTTCTTAAATCCCAAATAAACTCATATTACTATTTTTGAAAATTACAGCTCTCTGCCACCTCTTCTCCGACGTCTTCTGATTGCTTCGAGACACACTGCTCACTGGCACAGTCTCTTCCACTATGTCATCTCATTCTCTTACTCTTGGTTGCTACTCCGTTTACCTGACTTGGCTGTCTTTCTCTGTGAATCCCAGGGTCCCAATGATACTGCTTTTAAAAATGAGAAGAAAACTTATCTTTCAACTCTACAACTCCTATCACTTCCCACTAGTTTATTCATATCATTATTATTGCTATTTTCCTTGTTCCTTAGCTCGTGGTGAGTTTGCGGACACAGAGGTTCTCCTCCCTCCTTGTTACTTCCTTGAGCCACATAAAAATACTGAAACATAACTTCTTCCAGGATGTAGGCTCGAACATACATCTGATTCCCACCTCTAAACAAATGGCATTGTAAAAGAGGCTTTACTTTAATGTTCGTTGTCTTACGAAGGGGAATCTGTACTGGCAATTTTGGAACAGGTCATTGACCTAACGTATTTACTCTAGTCTTGCTAGAATTATTGCCTCATCCTTTTGCCTTTAAGGGAGGGAGCCAGGGAAAAATGGACAGCTTGTGTCTGTGTTTCTATGATATATATCTTATTTTTTATTTGATCTCTCCTTTTCTTTTTAGCTAGGCAAAGATTTCTTTTTCACTTCCTCTAGGATAATGTGTTCAGAAAGTAATTCTTCAGAATATATTAACACTATGAATTATTCATTTCTCAGAATTAAACAATTTTAATAACTGATTTGTAATCAAGTTTTTAAATATTCTCTTTTAGGATTGTAGAAGGCCATGGTAACAAGAAAAAATACTAAACCATTCAGTCAACTAAGAAATTGGCTCCAGAAATAGTACATGAGGGCAAAAATGAGGCAAGCCCAGGCTTCCCTGAGGCCTTTAGATTTATCGTCATGGTTGGAGCAGACACTGGTCCTGAAGCCAGAGGAGCAATCTGACCAAGGAAAGACTCCACAAATGCTATCTTCTTCTATTACCAAACACATCACTATTGTTATACTTTTAGACTGGCCACAAGAATCTTAATTGCATTCATATATATATAGGTGTGTGTGTGTGTGTGTGTGTGTGTGTGTGTGTGTGTGTGTCACTCACATTTTGAGAGATCAATATTAGTCTTTAAAAGTCTATGCTAACTTAAAATACAACAATAAACATTATAGAAGATACACCAACATATCCTGACATATGACAATGAGAAACATTTCTCCATAAAAGTCCCAATTATGATATCATATTTAAAAAGTGTGAACTTTTTACATATTTTAAAGGATTCATGAAAAAGCCATTTGTATCAGTTGTATAATAATGACTTCAACATGAAAAGAACACATTGAAATGGTCTCGGATTCCTGAAGCTTGCATTGAAGGTAACTTTGGTTACAGGCCTGTGCATGCTGAGGATAGAGATGCTGCTGGAGAATCCCAAGTTCATGATTCTGCAAACTTGTCCAGTGTATCCGAATCAATCACACATAGCTATAATTTCAGCATGACTGACAACAGAGAAGAGATCAAATCATGAATAAGTCTACAGAAAGAAAGTTTGGAGAACAGCTAGGAAAACAGTGAACCATTTAATTCCTATTGATACAGCTGGTGGCCCAATAAATCTCACATATTTTACAGTGGATGCATCACTGGGCTGAGCCTTGCTGGCCACAAGGGAACAGCTACTTCAAGCTGTAATTTCACCAGCAATGACCCTTGCCAAAAGTATGACCTGAATGGATTCTGCCTGGCTACCAACAAGTTATTCATGATGTAACCTTTCTTTCTTGATTGCACTTTATCTACATCTTCCTGAGCCACAGACAACCTATCCATCCATCCATCCATCCATCAATCCATCCATCCTTCCATCCTCCAGTGGCCTCTAGCAGATTTACTCTCCTAATCAACTCAATCTCATGCCCCCCAATACCATAATATAAATGACTAATAATAGCTCAGTGCATTAACCCCTTGCAAGAGTGAAATATAATAGCATGAAATTTGGGATTATAAAAAGGAAACTCTTTCTTATTTTTCACTCTCAAATGACAGAGTTTTCTTTAAGAAGTGAAGAAGTCAATGCAAGAGCCCTCAGTAATGTTATTAAGTCAGATCTCATATACAGGGACATATCTTAGCTTTGTGAAATTTCTTACCAAATAGTTTAATCTTTTTTTGCTGTAACTCTGGTAGTACAAGGAAATCAGAGAGCAAAGCTTAGGACACTGTCATATTGGATATTAAATGTTTAATAAAACCACTAAGGCCAAGTTTACATGTGAAATTCCATTTATTATTGTTTTTCTTGTGAAAAAGAAAGTGACCTCATCATATGCTTAACTGAATGAATACATTGATCTTTTATAGACCAGAAAAGAACGATAAGGCTGTATGATTCTAGAAAGGATATCTTTGTACTGCCTAGATTCTCATGTTCTGTCCCATTATAAAATCTAAACCTCATGCATCTTCTCCAAGGAAAAATTATAGGAAGTTTGCTATATCTCTACATCTGCCATTCAGAAAATATTTTTTATTGACTTTACTAAATTCCATACAAGCAGAATACTAAAAAGTATGCTAGTCCAGAGTTTAGTTAAATTAATGACATGCTTGTAATACAAAGGCAATGAATTTTTAAAAATCAGTTTTATTCTCTGTATCATAAATGATCTATACTCTTACGGGCAGCATGGCTGTGCTTCTCTATCCTATTATGAGAAGTCTTGTTTTAGGTCACTGTTCTTTATTGACTACTAACTCAATACAAAGCACTGAGGTAAGGGCATTTCATGCACTTTTTCATGTTGTCTATACAGAAATCCGTGAAGTAGTTACTATTTATTTTAAAGGTGAGGAAATTGGGACTTAGAAGAGTTAAGTAACTCAGGAAATTGGGGAGCCACTTTTGTTTGACTGCAAAGCAGAGGTCTCTTACTCTATCATTTCACCGTGTAAGTGTTTAACGTCTGAGGGAAGCTGGAGACATATTAAAAGTTGGAATATTTCCATGCCCTGTGAATGGTGGCCAGAAGCTTAATTCAGTGTAAAAGACTAAACTATACAGAGTATCATTCAACTCTTTTTGTAGTTGAGCTGATAAATTCTATTTATTTTTCCATTCTTTTGCTTAGAAAATAACAGGGAGTTCTTAGCTTCCTCTAAAGTAAGATTAACCCATAAACCAAGGACATACTTGCTTCCTGGAAGGAGATTGTTGATCTTTTCATTTGCTTCTGTGAAATCTATGCCAACCTTTGCCAGACTGTCACTATTTTCTACCTTGAGTTTTGACTCATCTTCGAGGAAAACATTTCCAATGGTCATCATCCTCATCTGGATCAGGAATGCACTGAAGGATAGAGGGTATTGTTCAGTGATAAGAATGTTTGCCTACTATGGTAAAGGCCTTGGCTTTGATCTCCACCAATATAAAACAGTAAAAATAGTGAAACGATAAAAAGTAAATGAAAACAGTAATGCACTAAGTACATTCTATGTGCTATATTCTCTGGTAGGCACTGGAAACTAGTTTTCTTTCCTCGAAGACCATGTGCTTGACCAAGGTTGCCTTAGTTTAACCTATAAACTTTATAATGTAGCCCAAGGGCAATGTGCTTACTTAGGATTAAATTCTTCATCACTTCCTGTTTTTAGGAAACCTATTGTATTATTTGTCTTTTGAGTAAACATTTTTAGTGTGGTTATTTGATATAACACCTTCATCACTGTCCATCACTTTTGTGTCTTTTTAAAAAATCTGCTTATTAGTAGCTATTTGCAGTGCTCTGTGATTACCCTGAGCACTGACAATTGCATGTGCACATAACACCTCTTCATTCCCCGTCAAGACTTCCTCCAATTAACTCCTTCTCTTGGTTGCTTTCTCTTTTGCAAAATATCTATCTCCTATTATTTCATATTTTGCTTTTCATTTATTTATATTTTTGTTTTCTCATATACAGAAATGTGGTAGCAAAGCTTATGAACCTGTTGTAAGGATGACAATGAAATTATTTTGCCATTGGATCTAATTCAACTACCTCAACTTCAAAAGGCTACTGAAGTAGTTCTTGGACTCTCTCAGTGTCTGATAATAAGACACTACATAAAGTACTCTTTGAGGATGGCAAAAGAGGGAGATGATCTCTGTAGCTATTATCATGTAACTAAGAAAATGACTCCTGATTAGGCTTGTTCAGTGCCAAGTACAGAGGTTCTGTTGCTTGCATCTGCAGAGCCTGGAGTTTTGGATAAAAAAACCTTTCATTATCTTCCTCCTGAAATGACTGGCCAAACAATGCAAAAAAGATCCCACCAAGTAAATGAAAAGGGGAAAGTCCTCCGTTTAGAGCATCTAATCACACAGGTGTTGAAAGTCCCTGTTTGACCCTTATGCTAGCTTCTCCCCACATCTGCTCCTCGCTTTCACCTACATATGCCTAATGATATTGCTCTGAAACTGTGCAGTTGTTTCAGCTCACAGTCATGTACAACTTGGCACGTGCAGAAGTGCTTAGATGTCAGTCGTGTGTTCCAGACTGTTCCAAAGGCTGCCATTGTACTTGTGAATGTGAGCAGCTCAAGCCTTTATTTTCTTTACTACTTTGAGCTCATTAAAAGATTATATCTGTGTAGAGCAAAACCTACCTCCATGGGAAGAGGAAAATAGTTCCTGAAATACAAACATGTGAAGAAGCATCCATCTACACTCCTGCTCTCAGGAAACAACACATGCATTGCTAACGCAGGGTCAAGAGCCACAAAGCTGTAGTGGTAGTGAAGGCGTGACACAGGTTCTGGAAACAACATCTCAGGTTTTATCACTCATTCATTTTTCCCACATTTATGATTTCCTAAAACATGGAGTGTTTTAGTATAAAAACCCTATTTTGGACAAGTTGGCCAAGTATATTTATAATTTTCACTGCTACAGTTCCAGCTGGAAATTTACCTAGTTGTAATTGTCAGGAACACCTATCCCAGGCAAATAAAGGGCTGTATCTTTCTGGTGCCAAAAATTGAAACATTCTCCTCACATGAAATTCACAGGTACAAGCTAGCTCCTGAGCACTTGAAATCTTGTGTAACCAGTGATGATTGTTCATTTTGAAAGTCATACAAAATTACCTCAGAGGTGTCATAGACCTTAGCAATCTAATACTACAGGAGTTCAATACACTGAGAATATGTCCCCAGAAATATCAAGCTCACTAAAGGCTCAAATCAAACCTGAAATTCTATGGTCACATAGTTTTAAGAGGCACTTTCCAGGAAGCAATTCATAAAATGTATGTTAACAGCATAATCTCTAAGAACTCTTCCATCAAGAATGTATTGGGTTCAATTGGACATTTCAGGAGTTAGTCCTAAAAACCTTTTATTTATAGATACATTAGGGTTCAGAACAGCATAAACTTGAAATTTCAATGAAAATGTTCAGTCATTGCCAGTCAACTAAAAGAATTTGACTTTGGTCCAATGTGACCAATGACCTATTTAATGTTTTTCCTCAATTCCTGCCTTGTCAAAGGAGTAGGCGGTGACAGTCTCCTCATACTGAGAATTACCACACCAGACTCTTGACAATCCAGCCTATTTCCTGTCCTGCCTCTCCGTTAACTAGGTTCCACATAATGGCCAAAGAATCTTGATAGAATGTTAATCAAATATCATTCTTGCACTCAAAATTCTCATCATCTTCTTAGAAAGATAGTCAACTTCTTCAGCATGGACTCAAAATCAGGGCCCTGGATACCAACCCCAACATCACTTCTGGGTTTTTCTTCTCACATACTCTGCTCGAGCCATGATGGCCATTTCTGATGTACTTCAGAAGCAGGATGCTAACTGGTTTCATGTTTCCACTTCCAATAGGGTCCCCATTCAGGATCTGTACTCTTCCTGTTTGCTCTTTTGTAATTTACAATTAACTCCACAGCTCCTTCCCCCACACCATGTAATTGTCTACTCAACTATTACCTTAGAAGTACAGAGCTCAGCGACTGCACCATGTAGGATCCTATGCCTTGCTTTTACCTTTGCCATTCCCTGCTTAATTTTCATCTGAGTTTTCTCATTCTATCAGACCTCTACAGGTCCAGAAATATTTCTTTTACATTACTCTGATCTCTGATACCAATATATCTTGCACTGATGAAGAAATGATGAATAAACAACTGGATAAGTCCTCATTCCCTCAATCATTACCAAAGGCTGCACAGTGCTATGAATAAGTAATATCAATTTTCATGTCCCCAAGAAAAATCAATGGAGACTTTGTGTTCATGCTTATAATTTTAGCCACAAAATAAAATCTACATGAGAATCCCCTCTCTACATTGATTACCCTGTCTCCTGTATCCCTTTCAGGCTCCACTCCACAAAATGCTCTTAGGACATTTTCTGAGACATGTTGTTATTAATTATCGATTCACTGCTTATCCATGCTTCCTTGTTATTACAGGGTTCTTTTCATACATAGTATCTCGCAGAGGCACTCACAAGCTCCTAGATGACAGGGTCATTTCCCCATAACTTGTGTGGTAAAACGCCTATTGTGAAGCTATATGCTCGCTGTACTTTGTAAAAGCCTTTTAATGATGAATTAGATTTTTATTTCAGTTCATTACGCCTGGGCTTTCAGGCAATGTTCCGGATTTCATGCTTTTGTTTGTAATAAGCCAAGGCCCCCTTGACAAACAAGAGAGTAATTAAACTAACCAGGTTTTCAACGGAAGCTTGTGGTGGAGCACCTGTTGCATATGGCGATTTCATCTTCATTAATAGTTGGGTAGCAAGAAAGATGACAGTTTCTGAGTGTGACAGGGAGAAGAGATAGGAAAGGCTATGAGAACAACTGTGAAAATCCAGTCTTACCTGTGCCTCTTAAAGCAAAGCTGTGCTATCACTAACAGGTGATGGGTTTATTTATAAATGACTTTTGTATATTTTACAGCTCTCTACAGGGTGGGGCATGGATATTTGCTTAACAAAATGTTAAAAATACTAAATGAACCCTTATATTGTATTCATATACACTTAAGCATATATAACTGGGTACATACAAGTATACGTGTATGTGTCTGTTAACATTTTCTCATTCAAACATTTCTTTGGTAAACATTCAATTTTTCACCAATGTATTAGCAAACACTCTCCTAAAACTATTGTGGTCATTTTTTTCTAGAACTATAAATTGTATGTTTATTATTGATAAAATAGCATTGAGAAATACCACAGTGCTATCACTTCAAAATGAAGTATCACCCTTAACTGAGAATGATAAATTTACTAGAGTATTTTTTAAAAGGAAAGATGCTATTTTATTGTAAGATTACTTATGGTTTTGGTAGCAGGACATATTGAAGAAAACATTAAAGCCTGATCATTTTCATTGCTTTGCGAGAAACCTCAGATATATCAGGGCACCAGTTACCAGCTCCTATTTCTGAATGGACTGCTGCTTACATCTTCCATCTTCCAATTGTGTGAAATTCTCTCCCATGGTGTTATTTAAATCCGTACGATGTTAAGAGCTTTGTAGAAAAGGGAATATTTATGAGAAACCACATGCATACAACTCTGACTGTTCCCACTCAATATTCTTCACCTTTCAAATCTTCCCAGCTCAGTAAATGGAAATCCCCACTAACTTTCCAGTTTCTTAAACCAAATACAGTCACCCTGGACTCCTCCATTTATCCTAACCTCATCTCAGTCTGTCAAAAGCTCTTCCTGGGTCCAACTTTACAATAGATGCCAATCACTTGCCATCGTTTCCACTGCTACCGTCCTGTGCCCGCAGCATCGCTAGGCTCCTTGCACAGTGTCCTGCTGAGTCCCGCTTCTTCTCTCCTGACCCACCCTGGATCTTTTAACACAGAAGCCAAGTGATCCTTTGACCACACGAGTCGGATTTTATCCCTCTTCTCTAGTGGTTCATCGTTTCCTTAGCGTGGTCCTCAAGGTCTTCCCTGCTGCCCCCACCCAGAGTTCCTTGGAAATGCTAACTGTATACTCTTTTTCTCAGTTATTTCACAAACCGACCAGCACTGCCTCAGTCTCGGGGTCTTGCTGCACGTTTCTTTTCTTCCAGAAAGGCTTTCTCTGGGTACCACAAAGCTCTCTTGTGCCCGTCTACTTCTGGTCTCTTCGGGAAACACTTCCTTCCCAGTGCTCCCTGTTCCCATCACTCGACGCGATTGCATTCCATTCTCTGCACAAATTCTTCTTACTTTTCAGCGTGAGGGCTTTTTGTTGCTTTTGCTTTCCCATGTTCCTATCACCTTCTCACGTTTGATTTAGGCCAGTTATTACTTACATTTTCTCTTTAGAGTCTATCTCCCCACGCCTCACCCCATTTAGCATGTAAGCTCAAGCATGTCGAGTTTGACCTTTCTGTGCTTAGGAAATGCCCGACACATATTGATGGCTCCACGAGCACTTGGTGAATAAAGGACTGGCTAAGCTACAGAAAAACTGTCACCATCGCTCTCTGTACTTTGATCTCTGGATGTGCAGAGGTGAGTCAGGTGCTTGCCCGACCATCAGGGGGCTGACAAGGAAGCTTGGCATATTCATAAATAATGACAGTGCAGAGAGGAAGCATGTGGCATAAGTAATTCAGATAAACGACTTAAAGAAAGCTATTTCCAGCCAGAGCCGTAGTGTAGAGTATGGAGCCAGTAACACTCAAGCACTGAATCTGTGGAAATGGAGACAAGCTGCATCCGGGTAGAGAAATCACCTAACAAAACCACTAAATTTCTAAAGCACAAGGAAAAACACCTCTGATTGAAAGACCTGAGTTTGACTCAACGTGGCGAACTTCAAATACTAATTCTGGAACTAAAGTAATGGTGTGACCCTAGACAAATTATTTAAACTCTCTGAACTTCAGCTTTTGCATTTATAAATGGGGATGATAACACCCAGCTTACAGTGTTACCGTAAGGAGAGGAGAGACATAAAGCACCCAGCCCAGTGACAAGTGCCAGTGACCGCTCAGGGGGTGAGAATTGTGATGGGAGCTTGGCTGGGGTACAGGGGAAGGGCTCCCTGAGCCAGGCCATTTTCGCAAAAGGAAACAAGGCCAAAATGTATTGCATTTACTCTCTACTCCCTGAGAACATTCTTCCATTGTCCAAGTTGAAACATGAAGCTGAAAATGACTAATTTTATATTTGAAGTGTAAAATACTGAAAATGTGATGCATTCACCTATCAGGCATGGCTTGCTTGGGATATGAAGAAATAAAAATATATGTATGTTCTATGTATGCAGAAGATTATTTTTGCTTAGCCACTAATGTTTTATAGATATACATGTATATATTTTTTATTGTTGTTGTTTCTTTTTTTTCAGTTGCTCCTACGATTCAGGAAATTAAATCTGGCACTGTGACCCCCGGACGCAGTGGATTGATAAGATGCGAAGGCGCAGGTGTGCCGCCTCCGGCCTTTGAATGGTACAAAGGAGAGAAGAAGTAAGGACTCTGTGATTATTACCGCCTTTCAAGCACTGGTGCTAATGTTTGTTTTTCAGATACTTGCTTTAAGCAGTTTCTTTAACTGGCTTGAACAATTCTCAGCAGCCTCCTTACCAGCAGGCAAACTGAGGGGCCCATGTGGGAGGGATGAGCAGCTAATAACCTCCAGAAGAAATATCCACATTGGTTTATAGGATCTCAGAGATGCCTCCAAACCCTGTACTGCTGGTGCAGCTCATTCCTTCCCTTCCCTTCTGACGCAGCACACCAAGGGTCTTCCTGGCAACCACATTTACTTGGGAAGTGAACCAGCCTCTGAAGGGCTTGGGCATAGCTTCCACAAGAGCACTTCAAAAGCAATTGGAACTCCTCTCTCTACCTGGCTGCCTTCATGAGCGCCGACCCTGTCACCTGGCTTACTCTCCCACAAGACAGTTTAACATGTTGTTTTTAGGACTCTGTGTTTTAGATATTCTATCAGGAAGCAGGCTGTAGAGGAGCTCGTACACATAATTAAGAACTAACCAAGGGGATTTTGGGATACTCTAACTTCAGCCCTGTGTGATTGTGCCCTTGAGAAAGCTCAGAAGTCTTGGCAAGAGCTATTGAGCAACAGAAGACAGGGCTTGACACCTTCCTCTTTACCTGCAGCCAGTAGACTCATTCAGAACACTTCACCCACTTTCCTGTCAAGCCACTATAAAAGTTCAGGGGCCTCTGAGTTAACTAGAAGGTGCAATGAAGAGGAGAGGACATAATCTACAGAATATATATTTGCTTCCAAAGTCAAAAGGGTCATACTCAATAAAATGTTAAGCAGAACCATATTAAATATAGGTCAAAAACAAAATAGTGACAATTCTATTGTCTTCAACATATGTCTATGGGTTTTACTTACACAGGGGATGACTCTTGATTAACGGCAGTTAAATATCTGAACAGAAAATTGAAATTTCTCAAGACCTTATGCAGTGCCACATGGGTAGAAAGAGATGTGGTGATACAAACAGGGGCTTTGTTTTTGAAGCTGGACTCTGAAGACATATTTGTGGAAGACAGTCTCCAAGCTTGGTGCAAGCCTGAATATTAAAGGCTCACCTCAAAACTTTCCTAGTGGTTCTCAGTAACTGATTGTGTTTTTACTTAAGGGTTGTGGGAACTATTTTATGTGAACTCTCTTCCATTTCTGGGTATTCAAATTTACCTCTTTTTATTAGGTAATGTTTTGACTAATTCTAAGCCTGCTTCCTTATGGTTTTGTAGAAGACCCCACATCATTACATCCTGAGAATTCAGTTAAGGGTCCCAGGGCTGCCTTCTTTCTGCTTTACAAGCTAATGTGTCTGCCAAGATAGGCTGTCTCTGGTTCTGATAATCCAGCATCAAAATGTCTGCTGCAATTCATCTACAGCGACAAGGATCTAGGAGATTGCTTCTCAATCATTTGAAAGTAATAGAACTTTTTTTTCAAATACAATGTTGTTTAGTGGCCCAAGAAGCATCGTCAATGAACACAGTGCTTCTCTGGGGGAAGCACTTCTCCAAGGAGCCTCAGTCTACCTGTTCAGGAGACCCCTCAATGAGGACGTCTTAGTTGCAGCCCCAATTTCCTGGTTCTCTACAAAACAGTTTAAATAACACTGACAAACTATTTTATGTGTTTTTAAATAATCTGTCACATTTCCTAAAAGCCCATGAGTAGAATTATTTCTTACAGTCCAAGTGAAAGTTCCTTTGTTGAAGGCCACATTGTTTCCAATAATTTTTGATATCCTGAATATTGTTTTCTTCCCTGTTCTAAATTCAGCACTACTGAAAAAAAAATGCTACAGTCATCCTCAATCCACTTTCTTGTCCCATTGTAAATACAGCAAAGGACCAACTGGTACAACAATAACTATAGCTTCAGTGACACCACTTTTCGCCCTGGGAAGAGGGACTACAGTGTTTATTAAATATTCAAAGCATTTTAAGAATCACTTTTTAACAAGGAAATAATAGATTGATTCTCCCTATTCAACACATTCACATATCTAGGGAGAAATCTAACAGCTGTGACCATCAGATGCACTAATGAAACATAGATATGTTTTCAGTTCACAACCAAGTATGCATTTATCACTTCTACATTGTTGCCATTTCACTCATTCAAATATTTGCCTCATAAGTTAAAAAACTATCCATTGCTATTTGACACATAGTCTTCTATGTTGTGAACAAAATATTAACCCATTTTATTCTCATAATGAACCTGTAAGCTAGTACTATATTTATTCTGACCTTTGCTTGGGGAAAACAAAGCAAAGGATATTTAAATTAATTTATTCAAGCTCATGTAGTTAGTAGCAGAGCTACTTAAACGTGAGAAGTTTTACAAGGCTTTATGCAGGGCCTAACCTCTTTACTCCGGAACCTATTGAGGGTCATGGTAGGTTCTATCAAAATAATTTGAAATGTTAATGACAGGTATGAGGTATCCTCAAAAATTATGGTGAATGTTTAAATTTTTAAAAAGTAATTACAGAAAGAGACACATTGGCACTAACCTCCCGCAAAATCCTCACCTTGCTCTGAACACATTTATCCCATCATCCTTGCCATTTTCTCAAGCAATTCTAAGTGTCTCTTTCCAGGGAGTCTTTAGCTATTCTGCCTTGGCCACCTCCATGCTCTGAAATGGTTCAGTGAGTTTATTTTTTATTGTTGTTGTTACTTTGGGGAAAAGCCAAGAGTCTCAAGGTGTGACATCCAGTGAGTGAAGTGCATGAGGTCCAACCTTAATGTTTCAGGGACCTGTCTTTTTGTGGGATGCCAGTGGGCAGTATTTCCATCACATCTTGTAGAGACATGCATGGAAGATTTCCAGAAGTGTTTCAGAAGCTGCTGAGAATGAAAGAATGGGTGTGCTCAAAGAAAGGGGATTTATTTTGAGGGGCATTAATGGCAGTGTGTCTTTTATTTTAATCAATATTTAGTTGAAACATTTACCATACATGTTGATGACTTTTTTATCCAAAAGAGGATTTCAGGTTAATTCAAAATTTGAAAAATGAGAGGCTACCTGTATGAACAATAACTAATAACTACCCCAGTTATATAGTTCAGAGCACAGAAAAATGGCACCAGTTGGACACAGAAGAAACAGATACAACCTCTTTTAAATGTATCATCTTGACCTCTGAGTCCTGATCTAGGAGCAAGACCCCATCAGGGATCCTGTCAGAAAGGAGTTAAAGGGCTGTAAGCTCTAGAGTTATATTTTCCAGAGATCTTTTATGCGTGGGCCTTATCTAACTAATCAGACACAATTTATACTATCTTTTGTACTTATTTTCCAGGCAACGTTTATAAATATCCACTACTCTTAAATCAAGATTTTTTAGACCAGATTTTCATTCAAATACACAGACAAAACACAGAGCCTGTACTAGCTGTGCCTGTATTTCATCAACATCCGAAAAAATTCATCTCTCTGCACTGGGAATAGGAAGCATGAGATGCTAAAAGACCAAAACTCTAAAATTAAGCATAATTTTTACAAAAGACAAGGAAACATACACTTACAGAAGAAAAAACACTTTGCAGGTCTTTAAATTCTTTGGTGTCCTTTATTCTCCAGATTGCTGTGAGATAAAGATTTACTGTCCTAAATTTTCTGGTGACAACATGGAGACACAAGGGACTAAAAATAACCAGTTCAAGAGTACATAACTTAAAGTTAACCCTTGGAATATTTTAGATTTGGCAACCTGTCAGCCTACATTCTCTCCCTTGTATCTATGCCTCTATTAGTTAGTTATTGCTAACCAACAAATTAACACCAAACATAGAAGTTCAAGCCCCGAAACATTTATTATCATCAACAGTTTCTGCAAGTCAGGAATCCAGGAGTGTGGCTTGATGGTTGTAGCTCAGGGTCTGTCATGAGTTGCAATACGATGTCACCTGCTGTGGGCCATCTGACAGCTGGACTTGGGCTGGAGGATGGGCTCTTTAAGGAGGCTCATTCACACAGCCAGCAGGCTGAGGTTAGGGTTAGCTATGGGCAGATGGCCTCTGTTAACTTTCATGGAAGTTGCTGGAATGTTTTCAAAACTTGGCAATGGGCTTCTTCCAGAAGAATGATCAAGGGGAGAACAAGGTAGAAGCTGCTACATCTTCCATGACTGGGCTCAGAAGTCATGCTCCGTCTCTTCTGCCATTTCTTTACAGCTCCATGAGTGGCCTTACACAGTATGGCAAGGCTCATAGAAAGACACGGAGAGCAAGAAGTAGGGACCCTGAGACGGTACTTTCAAAGGTGGCTATCATGCAGTCTCTCTCTTTTTTTTTATTTTAAAAGTAAAAGAACAAAAACACTAACAAACATACACACAGTGGCACAAGAACAGTACAAAAACCGAACTACAGGTGGCAGGGCATCGACAATGGTTGTTGTATTACACATTGGTAGCTTCAAAGTATATACTCAGGACAATACAAATAGACATACAAGGTTGATCAAACAACTAATAACTGATTGTTTCCCACATCAATATGACATGAGACAATAGTGCAACCATGTCAGCCATACTGCACATACATACATACCTACTCAGCTATCCTCCTCTTCCTCCTCTCCTTCCCTTCATCCTGATTGCTCTCTACCCTTGAGCAGTCTCCCTTCATACCTCCCAATCTATATTCTCACCTCCAGGTTCCTACACTGATGATACTGTACGCTGTTTGCACATGCACTTCTGGTTTACCTCACTTATGAGTATGGTCTCTAATTGTGACCATTTGCCTATAAAAACCCCTAGATTGTCTTTCTTTACAGCTGAATAATATTCCATTGTGTAAAAATGCCACAGTTTTTTAATCCAGTCCTCTGTGGATGATCATTTGGGTTGTTTCCATGATTTAGCTATTACAAATTGTGCTGCTATAAACATGGGTGCACATATATCACAGTGATATGCTGTTTTCAGATCTGGGAAAATCCCCAGAAGGGGGATAGCCTGGTTGAGTGGGAGCTCCAGACCTAGTTTGGTAAGGAATCTCCAAATTGATCTCCACAGTGGTTTCACGAGTCTGCATTCCCACCAGCAGTGTAGCAGAGTTCCTATTTCTCCACAGCCTCGCCAGCATTTGTTATTGGATGATTTCTTGATGCTGGCCAATCTTACAGGGGTGAGATGAAATCTCAATATTGTTTTTATTTGCATTTCTCGAATGACTAAAGATGTAGAACATTTTCTCATATATTTATTTGCCATTTCTATTTCTTTATCTGAGAAATGTGTATTCATCTCAGATGCCCATTTCTGGATTGGGTCTTTGAATTTGGACAGGTTCATGTTATTTAATTCTTCGTATTTTCTAGATAGAAGGCCTTTGTCCGAGGGACAGCCAGTTAGGATTTTTTTCCAATCTGTAGGTTTTCTTTTTACTCTGCTGGTGATTTCTTTAGATGTGCAAAAACTTTTCATTAAGATGAGGTCCCAGTTATTGATTCTTTGAAGTGTTTCCCTTGCAGTTTGATTTTTGTTCATGAACTCTCTGCCTACTCCTATGTCTTCAAGATTTTACCTACCTTCTCTTCCAATAGATTCAGTGTTTCTGTTTTAATATTGAGATCTGTGATCCATTTTGACTTGAGTTTGGTGCATGGTGATAGACTTGGGTCTATTTTCAGTCTTCGGCAAGTGGCAAGCCAATTTTTCCAGCACCATTTATTGAAGAGGCTATCTTTCTTCCAGTGGGCTTGTTTGGCCCCTTTGTCAAAGATTAGGTGGTTGAGTGTATTTGTGGTTGTGGCTGTATCTTCCAGTATGTTCCATTGATCCTCAGGTCTGTTTTTGAGCCAGTACCAGGTTGATTTTATTACAGTATCTTTGTAGTATAATTTCAGGTCAGGGATTGTGATTCCACCTGACTTGACCTTGTGGCCCAGAATTGCTTTTGCTATTCTGGGTCTCCTCTGGTTCCAGATGAACTTAAGGCATGTTTTCTCTAGATCTGTGAAGTATGTTGATAGTAGTTTAATGGGAATTGCATTGAATCTGTACAACAATTTTGGTAGTATGGCCATTTTCACAATGTTGGTTCTTCCTAACCATGAGCAGGGAATGTTTTTCCATTTATTGAAATCCTCTTTGATCTCTTTTTTCAGAGTACTGTAGTTTTCATTGAAAAGATCTTTTACCTCTTTTGTTAGATTGATTCCTAAATTTTTCATTTTCTTGGATGCTATTGTAAAACATATGTTTTCCTTAATTTCTCTCCCTGTTTGTTGTTTGTGTATAGGAATGCTATTGATTTGGGGGTGTTGACTTTGTATCCAGCTACTCTGCTGAATTTGTCAATTAATTGAAGGAGTCTTCTTGTGGAGGTTTTGGGGTCTTCCATGTAATGTATCATGTCATCTGCAAATAGCGATAGTTTTACTTCTTCCTTTCCTATCCATATTCTTTTATTTCTCTCTCTTGTCTAATTGCTCTGGCTAATGCTTCTAGAACTATGTTGAATAGTAGTGGTGACAGTGGACATCTTTGTCTTGTTCCTGTCTTTAAATTGAAAGCTTTCAGTTTTTGTCCATTTAGTATGATGTTGGCTGTTGGCTTGTCATAGTTTGCTTTGATTAAATAGAGGTAGAGGCCATCTATTCCTATTTTTCCTAGAGTTTTTAACATGAATACATGTTGCACTTTATCGAAAGCTTTTTCTGCATCTATTGAGATAATTATGTGGTTTTTGTCTTTGGCTCTATTGATATTTTGTATTATATTAATTGATTTGTGAATATTGAACCATCCCTGCATTCCTGGAATAAATCCAACCTGGTCATGGTGTATAATTTTCCTTATGATTCGCTGCATTCTATTTGCTAGTATTTTATTGAGTATTTTTGCATCTATGTTCATTAGGGAGATTGGCCTATAGTTCTCTTTCGTGGTTGGATCCTTCTCTGGTTTTCGTACTAGTATGATACTTGCCTCCAGAAATGAGTTAGGGAGAATTGTTTCCTTTTCAATTTCATGGAAGAGTTTGAGGAGTGTTGGCATTAAATCTTCACTGAACGTTTTATAAAATTCAGTTGTGAATCCATCAGAGCCTGAGCTTTTCTTTGTTGGTAAGTTTTTAATGACATTTTGAATCTCATTAATTGATATTGGGTTGTTCAGGGTTTTTATATCTTCCTGGTTCAACTATGGTAATTTGTGCATTTCTAGGAATCTGTCAATTTCTTCTGGGTTTTCTACTCTATTGGAGTAAAGATTCTCAAAGTAGGTATTAATGATCTTTTGAATTTCTGTAGGATCTGTAGTGATTTCATCCTTTTCATTCCTTATTGTATGAATTTAAGTTCTTTCCTTTCTGTTTTTGATAAGATTGGCTAGAGGTTTATCAATTTTATTTACTCTTTCAAAACACCAACTCTTTGATTCACTTATTTTCTGTAGAGTTTTCTTCATCTCAATTGCATTAATTTCTGCCCTGAGCTTTATAATCTCCTCCCTTCTTTGGGCTTTGGGCTTGACTTGTTCTTCTTTTTCTAAAAGTTTGAGGTGCCACATTAGGCTATTTATTTGTTCTCTTTCTGTTGTCTTTATGTGTGAGTTCCGTGCTATAAATTTCCCTCTGAGGACTGCTTTCATTGCATCCCACAGATTCCTATAAGTTGTATTTATTTTTTCATTTGTTTGTAGGTATTTTCCAATATCTTCTCTAATTTCCTCTGTGACGCATTGGTTACTCAGGAGATTTTTGTCTAATTTCCAAGTATTTATAAAGCTTTTGGAATCCTCTTTGTCATTAATTTCTAATTTCATTGCACTGTGGTCAGATAATATGCATGGAATAATTTCAATCCTTTTGCATTTAGATAGGTATGCTCTATGGGCTAGAATGTGGTCTATTTTAGAGAAAGTCCCATATGCAGCTGAGAAAAATGTGTATTCTGGTGTTGTGGGGTGGAACACTCTGTAAACATCTACTAAGTCCATTTGTTCACACATTTGGTTCAAGTCTGTTATATCTTTGCTGAGTTGTAGTCCAGTTGACCTGTCCCTTTGCGTCAAAGGGGTATTTAGGTCCCCTATTACAGTAGTGTTATTGTCTATTTGTTTTTTTACATCCGTTGAAATTTGCCTTACATAGTTTGGTGCTCCAGTATTTGATGCATTCATGTTTAGGATTGTTATCTCTTCCTCTTGCAGTTTTCCCCTAACTAGTATATAGTGGCCTTTTTGTCTCTTTTGATTGCTATCAGTTTGAAGTTTACGTTGTCTGCAAGCATAACAGCTACCCCTGCTTTTTTCTGGGAACCTGTTGCATGGAGGATTGTTTTCCAACCTTTGACTTTCAGTCTATGGATTTCCTTTTGAGTAAAGTGTGTTTCCTGTATGCAGCATATTGTGGGATTCTGTCTTTTAATCCACTCTGCCAGTCTCTTTCTTTCGACTGGTGAATTGAGGCCACTTACATTGATGGTTATAACTGTTATACATTGGCTTATTCTTGTCATGCTGTTTACTTGATGTTGCTTTCCTACTTTTGCTGTTTAATTTCTTGTTTTGCTTAAGGGTTCCTTTCTATTGTTGTTCTTGGGATTGTGGTCATTTTTTTTGTGTCTAGAATATCTTTCAGTACTTTTTGTAATGTTGGTTTGGCATTCATGAAGTTCGTCAGTTGGTCTTTGTCGTGGAAATATTTTATTTCTCCATTGAATTTGAAGGATAGTTTTGCAGGATACATCAGTCTGGGTTGGAAGCTGTTTTGTCTGAGAATCTGTAATATCTTGCTCCAAGCTCTTCTTGATTTCATGGTTTCTGTTGAGAAGTCTGCTGTGATTCGGATGGGCTTTCCTTTATAGGTGATCTGTTTCTTTTCTCTAGCAGCTTTTAATATTGTGTTCTTTTGCTGCATATCTGGGATCTTGACTATTAAATGCCTGTGGGTGGTTTTATTTGGGTTGTGACTCATTGGAGTTCTATATCCTTCGTTTACCTGCACATCAGTGTCTTTCACCATTCTTGGGAAATTTTCTGCTATTATTCCTCCAAATATTCTTTTTATGTCATTTGTGTTGCCTTCTGCTGTTTCACTGATTCCTATTACTCTCACATTGTTTCTCTTTGCTTCATCTTGCAGCTGTTGGATTGTTTTCTCCTGGTTCCTTGTTGACTTTAAGAGATCCTTCCTTTCACAGTCATTAGCTGTCAGGCTGTCTTCCAGATCTGAAATTCTATCTTCAGATTCATTCAAGCGGTTCTTCAAGCTTTCAATGGCAGTTTTCACTTCCTGGAGATCTTTCTGAGACTGTTTCATGTGTTCTTATTCATTCCTGAATTGCTCATTTAACATTTCCATTTGTTGCCTTTGATCTTCTAGTTTCTTATCTGTTTCTTCTCTGTATGTGCGAAGCATTTCTTCCATTATTATTTTCATTTCATTTTTTGCCTGAGAGATTATTTCAGATTTAATTTCTTCTATGACTTGATGGAGTTGTTTCTTTACTTCAGATGTGATCATTTCAGAAATTTCAGGTATGTGGCTTCCTAGTTCTCCTATGTCACTCTGTCCTGTACTTGTTCTGGGTGGAGTTGTGTTCTGAGACTGCATTTTGCCCCTTCGTTTTGTCATTTTGAATGTCAGATTACTGGTGCTGAGCTACTGACTACCCAGGCAGCTCACTAAGTACTCTAGGGACCCTAGTTTACCTGGATGTTAAACTACACCCAGGGTGGTAGCAGACTGTGGACCACTGGGCCCAGTCACCCCAGACAAATCCTGGAGTGCCTGGCTCAGACCATAGTTGCTATAGTGGGAGAGTGCTGGGCTTTGGTACTGGAGTATCCAGTGTGTGGACGGGAAGAGTGTGGGTCTCAGCCTTGAAGACTATGGTGGTTAGGCAGTGGCTTCTGTTTTGAGTTGCTCAGGTAGCTGGTCAAGGGATAGCAGGGCTCTCCTCCCAACCCTGAGGACCCCAGAGCCTGAGGCTGATTCCACTCTGCAGGTCTCAACCACCAGCCAGAATGGATAGGCCCTCGCAGTTGGATTTCCTTCCTAACTCTAAGGTGTGGAGCTTACCAGAGGAGAAGGGTTGTGCTGCTCATGTGGGGTCACAGGACACTGGAGATAGGTCCTAGTCACAGAGCCGGGAGGCAGGCGGTGAAATGCCCGCTGCCCAGGTGTCTGAGTGAGTCTGCCTTTGTCTCTGGTTAAAGGTCCCAGTCGCACAGGCCGTGCACAGGCAGGAAGTGCGGCTCCACCCTGGTGTCTGCGTGAGTCCACCTTTGTCTCTGGTTCAGAGGAGAAGGGTGTCACAGCTCCTGTGTCCTCACAGATCAGCCTCCGTCGCTGGAGAAATGTCCGAGTCACCCAGCTGGCACAGGTCATGAAACGCAGTGCTGCTTAGATGTCAGCATAGGTGGGCCTTTGTCACTGGAGTAAGATCCGAGTCGCACAGCCGGGATTGGGCGGAAATGCCCTTCTGCCAATTCACCCAGGCAAATGTCCGTTGCAAAGGCTGCTCCAATGGCTCCTTCTCTTCGGGAAAATGTCCCTTAAGCTTTCTGCCAAGAGTTGCTCTCAGAAGGCTGCTCAGAAGCTGCTTTGTGGACCGAGCTCCTCCCTGCCCAGAGATCCAGCTCGGAGCGCACACACGCCTCACCTGCCCAGAGTTCCACGCAGGCAGAGAGGCCACCTAGGTGGTGCTTTGTGGGTCGAGCTCCTCCTTACCCAGAGATCCAGGTCGGAGCATGCACATGCCTCACCTGCCCAGAGTTCCACGCAGGCAGAGGGGCCGTCTAGATGCTGCTTTGTGGGCCAAGCTGCTCCCTGCCCAGAGATCCAGGTTGGAGCGTGCACACACCTCACCTGCCCAGAGTTCCCCGCAGCCATGCAGTCGCTGTTGTATGTAACTTAATTGTGCTCTAATCTGACTCAGTTATTTGCCCTATTTAAATGAGCACCGTCGGACTTCCAGGAAGATGGCGACCAGGTAGGCAGCAGAGAGAGAACCTCCCAGAGGATTACCACCCAAACAATGAAATATAGCAATATGAAGACAGAAATGAGGACTTTCGGGAAGAAGACGACCAGCCGAGAGAGTGAGTGCGGAGGGAAGAACGGCTTCAGCTCCTGAACCCGACAGAGAACGCGCTACTGGGACAAACTGCGCCAAACCGGGTAGCGTTCCGGGATCCCGCTCAGAACCCCACCCCCGCAGCCAGCGCTGCACCAACTGGAGCAACAGCGACCGGCCGCCGGGATTTCTGAGTAGGGGAAAATCTCCATCCAGGGAAAAACATCTGAACGGCACTCCTGTCTGCACGATCACAGGGTGAGTTAAGTGCGCGCTCTAACCGGTTTTTCCTGAATCGGGAAGAAGCTCAGCCCAGCGAGAGACATCAAAGCAGCTTTAAGGACTGC
Source organism: Dinomys branickii (assembly GCA_004027595.1). NCBI lineage: Eukaryota > Metazoa > Chordata > Mammalia > Rodentia > Dinomyidae > Dinomys > Dinomys branickii. Next base: position 255,715 of record PVLD010000680.1, read on the forward strand.
GGAATCTCCCGGGTGGGAAGACCTACTTAGGCGCCCCAACGGGTTTTGTGAGGGGGGAAGGAGCTCCACCCAGAGAGGAACACCTGAGTGGCCTATCTGCAAGAATCCTGGGGTGGCGAGCTGTTTATTCGCCCCGGCCAGGTCTTGGGGTAGGGAGTAGAAGCGGAAATCTCAGCAGACAGCTTAAGGGACATTCTCCCAAAGAGAAGTAACCATTGGAGCAGCCTCTGCAACAGACCTTTGCCTGCTGAACTGTCTGTGGAATTTATAGCTCCACAGTTTGAATCTGATACCCAAAAATGGGAAAACAGAGGAACAAAATGCAGTCTCAAAACTCAACCCCATCCAGAACAAGTTTTGAATGTGAAAATACAGGGGAACCAGGAAGCCTCATAACTTCAAGTTATGAAACGATTGCATCCGAAATAAAACAACTCCAACAGGCCATGAAAGAGCTCAAAGCAGAAATAACCCACATACCCACAATGATTTCTCAGATAAAAAACGAGCTGAAAACAATGATGGAAGAAATGTTCCATTCACACAGACAAGAAATAGACAAAATACTAGAAGAAAATAGGAAACAAATGGAAATGTTACAAGAGCAATTTAGGAATGAATTACCAA